>BQKN01060109.1:35046-49242 GCA_022839385.1 Asparagus kiusianus
AAGAGAGAGGGGGGAAGGCGCCGGCCACCTCAGGGTGGCTCGGCTCATGCCGAGCCACCCTGAGGTGGCTCGGCTGATGCCGAGCCACCCTAGGGTGGCTCGGCTTGGGCCGAGCCACCCCGGGTTGGCTCGGTTTAGGTCGAGTCCCCGGGTGCTTTCCGTCGTTCGGTTGTTTTCTGGTTCTGTATTGAGTTCGTTTGATTTGTTCGGGTCTTGGTTTGATAGCCCGAGTCTTCATTTGGCAGTAAATCCGCCTCGGTGTTTGAGTTCAAGTCCGTTTTGTTGTTGGACGACTCGTTAACTTTCTGAACCGTTGGATTGGTTCCACACGCGAACGTATTCCGTTGCTTATGTGTCTCATCGCCTCGTCGCTCGAACGTCTGTTGATTTGTCGAATCATCGTGCCGAGCCATGCTAAGGGACCTATAGGCAATTTTATACGCCTACAGATACCCCCTCCAAAGTGTTCCAGCCTTATTCTTTTATAGAAGAGTCTGGAATACTTTGGATATGATTGCCTCTACCCTTTGTCGGTGTAACGGGACCTGGAACGACTTTTATTCTGTATTCCTTCACTCCTTCAGGCTATTCGGTGCTTTGTCGAATGCTTGTAAGGATTCCGGTGCTGCATTTATTGTCTGACCGTCGTTGGAATTTGAATTTGAAGTCGATTCCTGATTTTCCAATCTTTTAGTTTGTGCTCATTTGTTCGACGTACAACTAACCCTCGATTGTTGGCGTTGAGTCTTCATTTGTGACGCGTTGTCCGGCGTCGTGTTATTGAGTTATCCTTAAGAATATTTTTAGAAGAATATTCTCCAGGAACTTCTCAATAACAATAGGGAATAGTTTATACTCGTATACCTTATTGGAGTATTTCCGCGCTCAAAATAAGCTGAACCGGTTTGAAAATGAGCCAAAAAAGGCAGTAATTTGGCTCAAGAAAATTCTTCCGCTCCTTCCGAATGTGTGAGAGGGACAGGAATAAACCAAGGATAAGATCTCCCGTTGATTTGAAGTCGTTTCAACGCTCAATTCAATCCCTTTTGAACTGATTTGGACTGGTCCGGTTCGGTTCAACTTGGTCCGGTCCGGTTCAACTTGGTTTACCTTATAAAAAGGGGTCCATTTTTTCTTTTTCTCTCTTTTCTTTCTCCTCTCTAGGGCCGGCCCCCCCTCAACCCTATTTTTGATTTTCGTTTCCCTCGAGCGTCTTTTCTCCTCGAAACTTTGATAGTTACCCTAGATCTAGGGTTCCTTTGGATCTTGGACCGAAAAATCCCTCGAAAAATCATTTTTTAAAATTCCTCTCAGACCCCTTGAGCACGTGGTGAAAGTTTCCTAAGGGGTCTCATCTTTGTTGGATCTCGAGCCTTTCTTCAGGTAAATCCCCCACAATTTTGATCTTTTTTATGCTCAATTTAATTTATGCATTTGTGGGATCGCATGTGAGGGTTGAGGGTGTAATTTGATGCCTCGAGTTAATCTTTCAGGGGGGTAGACCTGATAAAAAAGTGATCTTTTTTCTAGATCTGACATCTTAATTTATTTTGCAGCTCATCATGTCGCGTTCTTCGAGAGGTCGTTCCCCTGCTATGTCGGTTGATGGCGTGCCTCCCTCCTATGCTGGTGAGCTATTTTTTGGTAGTATTTAGAAATTTACAAATTAGTCCCTATTTTCTTGTAAATTTACAAATGGGTCCCTTTTTACCCCACGTTGTTCTCCTTGGCGAGGCAATCGGGAAGAGCCTTGATTCTCCTTGGTGAGGATCGACGCTTCAAAGATATGTTTTGCTTGGTCAAAACCATATCTCAAAATTAAAGGGGGCGATTTGACGCTACATTGTGCTTTATAAGGTAGGGATATGTTGTCGACATACCCTGTGTTGTGATTGCACAATGTGGCCAAATCGTCTCACCCTTTATAAGGCAATGACTCTATCTTTGCTATTTGTAAGATGAGTTCAATTTCCTTTTATAATCGAGACTAACCAGTGTTTAACTATTTATTTTGTAGTGGGATACCCTTCTGGCTCGTTCTCATCCCACGCAGTATATGGGCGTCGTGGCGAGTATTACTCGGTCTCCGACGATCCTTCCCCTATTCCAGCTACTCCTCAGTTTGCTTCGGGCACATCGACCGAGGTTGCCCAAGTGGTGAGGGAAGGTGGGCATCGAGCTATTCGCCAGCTGATTACGGATGCGCCTTTTGTGAAGGACGCCAGCTCTACTCAGTCTCTTCGGAAGAGTGATTTCCTATTTGGCGATTCTGTCGACGACCCTGAAGCCGTATTTGTTGACGCTGAGCAGTGGCTTCATAAGACCGGCAGTGGCTTCATATACTTGCCGGAGATTCCTCGGCATCACTCATTGACTGAGCTCAGGCGTCAGGCTATGACACGGGAGATGTCTTGGTGCTTGACGGAGGATCATGAGAGTGTTCATTGCGGCTACGTCACTCATCAGGCAGTTCCTGGCTCGAGCAGGAGTCATATCACTGGATTGCATCCTGGAGTGGTGGGATTAGATGCGCCACCACGTAACGAGCTCCTCGCCACCGTTTCTACCTTGAGGAATCGCCTTGCTGCCCTAGGACGGGAGATGCCTGCGACTCGTCACAGGATTTATGGTTGGGTCCACTCTTTGGACAAGTCTTGGTGGAGTCGCATGACGACATACGTCTTGAGCCGATGGGACGAGGAGTTGCACGCTTGCGGTTTGTATGCAGCCGTTCGTGCCACCATGTATGGCTTGCCTGTCAGTTTGAGACATTTCTGTGCTTTGTTCGAGCTATATAATCCAGACTCGAACACTTTTTTGACCCGGCAGGGGGAATTGGGCTTGGCTCTTCACAAGATGCACAGGATTTCTAGCTTGCCCATGGGACAGATGCTATACCAGGAGTACTTTCCCTCTAATCATGAATTGGACCAGTTGAAGGATCGCATGCCTGATCGCTATGAGACTCTATGGGATCTCACTTGTCATTATCACATTGCTTTGGCACAATCTGAGCCTTTAGCCAAGAGGACCAAGGCGTCTGTGAGTCTGAAGCAGTTTGCGAACTATTTGTTCAGGAACCTGGAGAGCAGTTCTGGCGAGGTTATTTGTGAGTTGGCCCCACTTACTCCCTCAGAAGTGAACAGTTTGTTGAAGAAGATTGATGCCCATTCTTATACCACTAGCAGCCTTGAGGGTGGTTTTCCCGCAGGTACCAGGTTCAGATCCTTCTTATGGCATGCGACCGCATCGATTCGACCGATGACTCTTCTTGCCGGTTATCTCGCTATTTGGTTGAAGAAGTGCGTGGTTCCATATCAGTCTGGCGACGCCTTACCCTTGGAGGTACTCTATCCAGCAGTTCAGCTTGCTTACAAGAAAGAACTCTCACTTCTTCCGGTGATGGTGGCTAATATTCACCGAGGACTTCGACAGCTTTCCAGTGCCTTCACACGAAAGGAGACCGATTTGCCAGGTCAGATTCCCACTCTTAAGGTGGAGCTTCCGTACGCTTATCTGATGGCCTGGTTCGTCCTCCACCGCTCGGATATGATGTCGGTGCCGAACGCCACAGACCACTCTGTTCCCCTGCTACAGTTGCTTGAGAATGGCAGATGGGAGGGCCGCGGATTTTCTGATGTCAGACAACAGCTGCAGGTCCACAAGTATTGGGCATTCTCCACTTGTTTTCCACAGTTCTCCGGCCGATACGGCGAGTGCTTGATAGATGATGAGAGGCCGAGAGAGTATCGGACTCACTTAGACATTGGCTGCTTCAATTGGCTGGTGAACATTAGGCCTGACTATCTGACTTTTCGGGTGAGGGATCAGTGCTTCATAGAGCCATATCTACCCTGCCGATTCGCTCGCCAGTTTGGCTATGATCAGCTCTACATCGGGAATCCTCGTCAGCAGTTTCGGACCCATAGTGGTTTGGTAGACGGTCTCCGTGCATGGTTGTGGACCGTGACTGGCTGTACTGGTGCTAAGTTCAGTCTCCCGAGTATTGATCGGCAGTTGAACCTCACTTTCTTGAGCTGTAAGTGGTTACTAACAGCTAACAAGACTGTCCCCGTGAAGCCGATTGCAGAGATAGAGGCTGAGGAGGCTTCTCAGCTTGATTCCCTTAGGATTCGGGAGAACGCTCGGGCACAGAGGACGCGGAACAAGACTCGCCGGATTGATGAAGAGGGCCAGAGGACATTCCATTCCACAGACGAGGCTTCAGGCGGGGATCCCGAAGATTACGATGACTTTTCCGAGCGTGGTTTGCAATTCATCTTTTCCTTCTATCTTCCAGAAGTATTGAAACTGACTATGGTTTGACGTTTCAGGGACCACAGTTGATCAGGATGAAGAGTTCCGTCCTCCTCCCCAGGCGAGACCTTCGATCCCCATTGCTAGGCGGAAGAGATTGGCCCGCAAACCTCGTATAGCTTCATGAGCATCTGACATGGATCTGGCTGGTGACGATCCTGCCAGTGACGGAGGTAATATCCATTCTGTGAACCATTCTCTTGGTTATTCGGAACATTGACTCATGCTCTTCTATCTCTATATAGGAGTACGTGGAGAGAATGAGATGAGTCCCGATCTCATTCCCATATCTCCCGATGAGTCTGACCCACTACCCCCTGTAGAGAGGCCTACAGGGGTTGCTGATATTAGAGAGGAGATCAATGTAGGACCCGATTCCGTGAATCCAGGTACATCTAACACTGACACTGTATTTCTTTAGATAATACACAAATGAATTTATGTATCCTCTAACTGTCCTCTACTTCTTGCTCCTTCAGATAATTTGTAGGAGGCGAATCTTGGAAATGAAGAGGCTGATGCACCCGTGAGAGGTAACTCATTTCCATTAGTTGTAGTCTCTTCATTCTTCTTTGGCACTTATATTCTTTTATGTCAGATTTCTCCATTGATGATTTTGACGAGGGAAGCTTGTTTGCGGACACTCCTATGATGCACTACATATATAGCTCTCCTCAGATCGATGACCAGTTACCTGGGGATATATTTTCTGAGCCCGCCTTCGCTGAAAATCCCAAGGATGGTTCCTTTGAAGGTATGTGCCTCTTTCTGAGTTGATTATAGGACTAGCCAATCTTGACTAATGCAACTATAATGTAACGCCTCTGCGAATTCTGTTTTGAATCTGACAGGAGCTTTTGTTGAGAAAGACCCTGTTGAGCCGGCTGTGAGACCAACTACACCAGTTGATGCACCTACAGCCGTTACACCTCCACTACCCCCAGCGGCTCAAGGGGAAGAAGGTATAAGTCAACTCATTGAAGAGTGCTATTCCTTTTTCTTATTAAGACTTTTGACGGACTTCTTCCTTTTTTGTGTAGGGCGTTCTTCTCGTCTTCATGTCTTAGTGAAGGAGTTGTTATCTGACGACGATCCTGACAAGGTCGTCATCTGCATAGAAGTTCGCTCCTTCTTCTCCTTTGTGAATGCTATGATCGGCAAGCTCTTCCACGGCGGACTTTCACTTCACCAGTTTAAACCTCTCCTTAATTTCAGAATCAACTTGATAAGGGAAGCAGGATATCCAGACTTGGCGAAGGCTATAGTTGACGATCTCGATTGCTTAGAGCGTGAGCTTCAGATGTTTCGTGAGCTTCGAGATACCGGTGTCTCTTCCTTCATTGCTGCTGAGCTGGAGACCCGTTTACAGTCATTGCGCGAGACTCAGATTCTCGCTGATTTTGAGACTCAGGTGCAGCGAGACCGAGTGGATCGAGTTGAGACTAGCCTTGCCACCAGGTTATCTTCCCTTGCCGAGCTTGACTCTTCCATCACCTCTTGTGAGACCCAGATAGACCAGCTCAGAAGAGAACTCCGCGAGAAAGAGGAGACCTTGGGTATTCTCCAGATGACGAGAGGACAGGATCAGCAGACCTGCACGGCTTTGTCTAGTGAGTTGAAGTCCTTGAAGCAGAAGTTGGTCGAGACAGAGGAGACTGCTGCGAAGACTTCGACCGTCACTGAGGAGTCCATTAGAGCTGAGCTTAGCCAAGCTTATGATGATAAGCTGTCTAAGTTCAGCCAGCAGATTTTTAGCCACGGGCTTGATGTGTGATTTTGTTTGCTGAGTGTTTTGACTCTTGACTCTTTTAGTGAATTTTCTTTTTATCTTTATTATTATTCGTCATTCCGTTTGAAATGATTGACCACAATACTCATAGGATTTTTGGCAAACCCTCAGCCATCAACGGATTTGGTTAGCCTTTACCGACTACCGTTTGAGTCGAGCTAGCATGCGAATTGTTTAAATCCGCTCGCATGTAACGTTGCGCTCAGAAATTGAATTCTCTGAGACTTAGTGCTATGATGTCGAATACATAGATTTCGCCATTGTTACGGGAATAGGCTACCCGGCAACACGTATTAGGTGTTGACTTTAGGATTTTTGGCTAACCCCCAGTCTTCAACGGATTTGATTAGCCTTTACCGACTACCGTTTGAGTCGGGCTAGCGTGCGGATTGTCTAAATTCGTTCCACACGTGACGTTAAGCTAAAAGAGTTAACTCTTTTAGTGCTACGACATTGAATACGTAGACTTCGTCTTTCTCCTGTGAAAAGACTAAACAGCAACGTGTATGAGACGTTGACTTAGGATTTTTGGCAAATCCTCAGCCTTCAACGAATTTGATGTGCTCTTACCGACTACCGTTTGAGTCGGGCTTACATGCGGATTGTTTTAATCCGTTCCGCATGTGACGTTACGCTAAAGGAATGAACTCCCTTAGACTTTGTGCTACAACTTTGAATATGTAGACTTTGCCATGGTTATGGGAATAGGCTACCCAACAACGTGTTTTAGACGTTGGCTTATCCCTACTTAGGCTTTGGGATAAAGGTCCCCAGAGTCAGGCTCTGGTATCCTTTTCTACGGATAAAGATCAAACCGGCGACGCGTGTTAGGCGTCGACATATCCTTTTCTTAGGATTTAGGATAAAATTCCCCATGCGTATGAGGCATGGATTTCGGTGTTATTAATAACAACCTGCCACAATGTTGAATATGCGGACGTGTGTTCTTTTTAACGGTTAAGAACTAACCGGCGACGCGTGTTAGGCGTCGACTTATCCTTACTTAGGTTTCAGGATAACATATCCCAGAATCGAACTCTAGTGTCTTTTTCTGCGGAAAAAGACTAAACCGGCAGCGCGTGTTAGGCGCAGACCTATCCCTGCTTAGGATTCGGGATAAACTTCCTAGGATGAATCCTAATTTTATAAATTTTGGAAAAGGAGTTGGTGTGGGAAGGAAGAATTTTATATTCTATTCCCTGAACAAGGAAGGAAGAATTTTATATTCTATTCCTTGTTTCTGGAAAGGAAGAATTTTATATTCTATTTCCAGTGTAAGAAGGAAACTAGAAGTGGGATCTCCACTTCGAGAATCCGGAAGATCTAGATAAGCTTACCTTTCATAGGATTGGTTATCTGATTGAAAGAAGAGTTCTTCGTTTATCGAAGTAAAATTTCAGCTTCGGTTATAACCATGAAAGGGTTGAACCAAAGAGAAAAGAAAGAGAGTTCTTTCGTTTATCGAAAGGGGACTCCGAATTGAGAGTGGACCTTTTTGGTGGACTCACTGTCAATTGAAATTGATCAGTGAGGGATTTTGGTGGTGTGAACTTGGGTTATCCTTTGGAATATTAAGTGTAATATTCTTCAAGGAATTTCCCGATAAATGGGTTGTCTTGAACGTACTAGGGATAGTACTTTTTCAAAAACTTCTCATTTATTGGCATTAATTGCCTGATGCCCTCTAAAGAAATTAAGCGGTAAGCGTCGTTTGAATAGACTGTGTCTATTACAAATGGTCCTTCCCACTTAGGTTCGAATTTACCTTTCTTCTTAGAGGTGAGGATTATTGGTCGGCGAGCAGCGAGGACCAGATCTCCTTCCTTGAAGCTTCTTTGGCGAACCCTTTTGTCAAAAGCCCTGGATATCCTAGCCTGGTAGAACTCGATGTGTTGTTGAGCTTCCAAGCGCTTTTCGTCCAGCCTTTCGAGTTCCTCAAGACGTTTTTGATGCTGCTCTTCGGTCGTCATCTCAGTTGCGAGAGCGATCCGAAGGGAGGGGATTTGAATCTCTAACGGTAGCACAGCTTCACATCCGTACACCAGAGAATATGGAGTGGCTCCCGTAGGTGTACGTATGGTGGTGCGATAAGCCCAGAGCGCTTCACCGAGTTTATCATCCCAATCTCGCTTATTGGTCTTCACAAGCTTTGACATGATCTTGATGATCGTCTTGTTGAAAGCCTCAGCTAATCCGTTCGCAGCGGGATAATAAGCTGTTGACGAAACATCCTGAATCTTGAACTTGTCACAGAACCTGATGAAGGTGTTGCTTATGAATTATGGACCATTGTCATGAATGATCCGCCTCGGCACGTCGTGTCGGTATATGACATGATGCTTGATGAAGTTGAAGACATTGTTCGTCTTCACTTCCTTAAGCGGAATGGCTTCAGCCCACTTTGAAAAGTAGTCGGTGATAGCGAGAATAAATCGATCACCTTTGACTGAAGGAGGAAAGATAGGACCGACAATATCCATACCCCATGTCTCGAATGGCCAAGACGTGGTTGATGTGTGTAATCGCTCCGGAGGTTGGTGCATATAATTTGCATGCACTTGACAAGCATGACATTCTCGGGCGTACTCGATCGCGTCATGAACCATTGTTGGCCAGAAATATCCCATTCTTCTGATTCGATCACACAGCTTGGGACCAGGCTGATGCGCACCGCATTCCCCTTCATGTGCTTCCTTAAGAACTTCTTTTGCTTCTTCGTTCGAAAGGCATCGGAGAAGCAAATCATCATACCCCCGGCGATATAACGTACGGGTCTCGGTATTGTAAAAGAACCGCGGAGCTCTTCGGCGAATAGATTCTTTTTCTTTTGCGTCCTCTGGTAAAATGCCGTATTGGACGTAATCAATAATGGGAAAACGCCAATCTCGGGACTCAGACCCGATTTGGGTTGAGTTCACCTCTTTGGCGTTCTCGTTTTTATCATCCTCCTCTTCAACCTCCATATCGTATATGGGTATGCAGAGTTGGTGTGATCTTACTGTGACTAGCAGTTCAGTTTCGGGCGGTTGCGCGAGTGATACTGCTAGGGCTGCCAATGCATCCGCATAAGCGTTCTGGAGACGCGGGATATATTCGATATAGAACTCTTCAAAAGAATCTGCCATTCTGACGGCCTCCTGGTGGTACGGAATCAGGTCTGGGTTCCTGACCTCATACTCTCCACGAACTTGGTTGACGATCAATTGAGAATCTCCAAAGGCTTCGAGATACTCTACCCCCAACTCCTTGGCGAAACTGAGTCCAATGATGAGCGCATTGTACTCGGCTACGTTATTAGAACATGGATTCGTCAGTGAATAAGCTCGAGGCATCACGTGTTTCCCTGGGGAAACTAAGACCACTCCGACTCCGGAGGTGACTTTAGGACATCCAGGGGTTACTGCCTTATTAACTGCTCTCGAAGCACCATCAAAGTATAATTGCCATACTTGTTGGTGTGACGTGGTGTTAACCTCGTGGGTTTCGTCTGGCAAGTCATCATACACTTCAACCGTATCTGTTGTCGGACTTACCGCCAGAAGATCACAAATTGCTTGTCCTTTGACTGACTTCTACTGTTTGAAGTGCAAATCATATTGGGACAAGAGAAGGGCCCACTTTGCTAACCGCCAATTCATTGAACCTGGTTGAGTCATGAATACCCGTACCGGATTAACATTAGCGATGACGTAAATCGTCTGGCCAACCAAGTAATGTCGCATCTTCTGTACCGCGAACACTAATGCGAGACATTCTTTCTCGATCATCGGGTATCGAGACTCGGCGCCTATCAAGGTCCGACTTAGATAATAGACTGCCTGTTCATGACCATTATCATCGTCTTGTGCTAACAAAGCACTGACCGAATGGTTCATCGCCTTGATGTAGATCAAGAACGGTTTACCTGATTTTGGTGCGACAAGAACAGGGGGATTTATCAGATATGCTTTGATATCTTCAAATGCTTTTTGGCAAGCGTCATCCCAAATAAATGATACGCCCTTCTTGTTTAGATTAGAAAATGGTTGGCACTTCCCGGAAAGATTCGAGATGAACCGCCTGATGTAAGCTAAACGCCCTTGCAATCCTCTGAGTTCTCTTAGATTCCTCGGGGGTTACAATTCATTTATCGCTTTTACCTTGTCTGGGTCAATGTGTATACCCTTAGTGGTGATGACGAATCCAAGGAATTTTCCGCTGGACATTTCGAGGAAGGATTTTGTGGGATTCATCTTTAATTGATGACTCCGCATGAGATCAAACATCGTTCTCAAGTCTTTGACGTGATCTTCTTTGTTGCGGCTTTTTACCACCAAATCATCAACGTAGCATTCAACAGTTTTCCTGAGGTGCTTCTGGAAAATCTTAGTCATCGCTCGTTGGTATGTGGCACCCGCATTCTTCAGACCGAAAGGCATCACCGTATAACAGAAGATACCGAGGGGCGTTCTGAATGCTGTATGTTTCTCATCGTCCGGGTGCATCTTGATTTGATTATAACCCGAAAAGCCGTCCATGAAGGACATTCTTTCGAATCCACATGTATTGTCAATAATGACATCCGTGATTGGGAGAGGGAAATCATCTTTCGGGCACGCTTCATTCAGGTTCCTGAAGTCGATGCAAATCCTGATCTTGCCATTTTTCTTCATGACGGGAACGATGTTGGCTAACCAGTCTGGATGTTGTTCCTTTCGGATGAATCCTGAGTCGATCAACTTCTTAACCTCAGCCTCGATGGCTTCCATGATCTGCGGACGAAACCGTCTTTGCTGTTGCTTGACAGGTTTGGTATCCGGCTTGATGTCGAGGCGGTGCATTGCCATATTGGGGTCAAGTCCTGGCATGTCTTCATAGTTCCAGGCGAAGACATCAATGTACTCTCTGATCAAGGTAATTAACTCTTCCTTCTCATCTGAGGGGAGACTATCACTGATGAATATGGGCTTTGGATTGGCCTCATCGCCCATATTAATTTGGACTACTTCGTCTTCGGTGGGTGGCTCTCTTTGCTCGAACCTATCACCATTCTGCATGTTTAAGTGATGAACCCATGGGTCCTCCCACATTGGCATTTGATCATCATCCTCCATTGTAGATGGATCCGCTGTGGTCATGTTTGACATCAAGGTCTTGAACATTTCTCCCAAACTTGTGTCGGAATCCTCAGCTGAAGAATCTGACAAATACCCATCCTTAGCTTTGTTAGCAATGTGATCAATGATTTGCCAGCCACATTCGTCTTCCGATGAAGCATAGCCTAGGCCTCTCTTGTGATGGTAATAATTATCTGGTTTCCCTTTTGGTACATACGCCGCTTTGACTGGGACACGAGAACCTCGATCGAAGTATAAACCTTCTCCGAGTGTAAAGTCGTACCCTTGTTTTTCCATGAGTGTACGCGCTTCCGGACTATACTTAGATAAGTGCAGACCAGATTTGTCGTCGTCTTCATCTTCTCTTAGGAAATGATCTGGCAACGGAAGACTTTCTCCTTTACCGTAGATCACTTCTTTTTGTCCTCCTGTTTTGGCAGGAATAATCCGAGTTGTTCCGAAAGAATGCTGGGGACGCTTCTTCGTTACATAAGAAGATCGGAGCGGCATACATAACTCGGGATTATCGTATAATCCCTTTATCGCATCTTCAAGAGACAAGGAATACTCTAAATCACGATTTATTTCAATATCAGCAAGTTGCCAGTTACAACCGCCATCTGACGACTGTTCGTCGTCGAGATTGATTACAAAGGGTACAATGTCATTCAAAACAAAACCACTATTGTAATCGAATCCGGCCTCGGAATCAGCTTCTTCTCCGCTGTCCGTGCCCTGGATCGATGGTTCCGTATCGGATTCATTACCATAAAGGAGAGAATCTGTGAAGTAATTCTCATACCCTTTAAATGGTTGCTTATCCGCGACCACCGTCCTAACCCTTCCATCAGTGTCGACATATTTCAGACACTGATGTAAGGTGGAGGGAACTATAACATTACTATGGATCCAAGGCCGACCCAATAGTAAGTTATAGGATGTCTCAGCATCAATCACGTAGCACGTGACCTCTGTTTTCAGATCGCCCATCTGGCACTTTATCCGGATTTTCCCCAAAGGTCTTGACCCGCTGGTGTTGAATCCGTAAATGACTGTGCCCGTAGATGCCAACTTGCTGACTGGAATGCCAAGGCTGTGCATTAGGCGAAGTGGCATAATACTCACAGCGGAACCCGGATCCACTTGGATTCGGTTGACCTCGCTGGAGCCAATGTACCCGACGAAGTACAAGGGCCGATCATGATTTGAATTCTTCGTCTGCATGTCCTCTTTGGTGAAGGTGATGCAGGGAAGATTCTTGGCCGCCACATTACACTGTTGGGCTAACATTCCCAGTTCTTCGGGAGCTGGTTTGACCCTGGTGAGGAATGCCTCCGAATCGGCCAAGGCTTCTTGCAAGGCTTCTCTAGTTTCCTTGGACAATCGGAGCAACTCGTACAGCGTTATCCGCGCTGGAATGTTGGCTAGCTGAGCCATGATGTCGAAGGCACGCGGATTTTTTGAACTATCCGGTTTGTCCTTTCCAATCGGACGACTGAAACGAGACTGCTTCGGATTCTGAACCTCCTCGGGCCCCTTTTCTTTCTGTTTGTTAACCGGCTATCGTCGAGCATCTTCAACCGGTTTGGGAACTGTAATCACCCCCAGTTCTGTGAGAGTCTTGGCTGGTCCCCGTTTTGTCACCCCCTGTTTAGCTATTTGATTCCCAGGAGATGGATATTTAAAGTGGTATTCGTTTCCACTCCGGGTCGCAAAGACCTCCTGTTCCTCGTCGGACAACGGAAAAGCAGTGATCGTTTCATCGTCTTCACCCGGGATGGCAGAAACTCCGTAACAAGACTTGCCTTTCCCTTTGGACTTCTTCTTGGATGACGATCCGGCCCATTGTTCATCTTCAATCAGGTCGGGGTGCACCCAGAGAATTTCACCGTTTGGGGCTGTGTGAGGCACAAGTCCCTTTTGGCGTTGTCCGTGCGGGTCGTCATTCACCGTCTTCATCCCGACTTTGGTGACGCGCTTCGGCTCAAACCAAGTTGTAGGCACTGATCCGAAGCTGATTGACACCGCATTTGCTCCCACATTCTTGGCCGGTTTCGGAGTTATGACTCCTACATCGATCAACGCTTGGATCTTGTCCTTGAGGTGGTAGCAAGACTTCGTTGGGTGGTGGACCGCTCTGTGGTACGCGCAGTACTTCGGGTTTGTCACCTTAGTGGCTCCTTCATGATCCACGATCGCCGGCAACTAGATTTTGTTGTTCTCCAACAAGTACTTGAAGCTGCCGGGGACTTCATCATCCTTGAAGGAGTATACTTTGGGAAACCTCGGCTCCGAAGACTTTTGCTTCTGAGACCATTGCTGCCAATGCGGTTGCGATTGTTGTGGCGCCCGCTGCTGCTGCTGTTGCTGAGGTTGCAATTGAAATGTCTGGTTAGCATCAACAGCATTAACATGAGCTTTACCTTTCCCTTTCTGGTTGAAGTTCTGCTTCGGAGGATTAGTAGCCGGTTGGCCTCTTTCCGCCTTCTTTCTTCTGAGGAATCGCTCAGCTTGTTCTCCTCGGACTTTCAAATCCTTCCAGGTCTTGGATGGTGCGGTGCCCATTGCTTCCAACACATCCAGCGAAAGGTTGTTATGGCAGGTTTGGAGGATGAATTCCTCGGTGATTGGGTCCCGGCAATTCATCGCCTTGTTCCGGAACCTTTTGACGAAGGTGTCGACCAACTCCCCGTCTTTTTGCTTCTCATCGAGCAACGATCCGATAGAGATCTCGGTATCATTGTCGAAGAAATTCGCGAGGAACTTGGTCTCCATGTCGTCCCAGCTGTTTATGCTTCCTGGCTTGAGGCGACGATACCAATCGAAGGCGGCTCCGCGAAGAGTGCCAACGAATGACCGCACCATCAGAGGCTCATTACCAGAGATGACTCCCAAGTGCGATTTGAAGTAAATCAAATGCTGAGTAGGGGAACCCATCCCATTAAACGGCGTGAAGTTAATTAGACTGAACTTCGCCGGATATGGGATTGATTC
>BQKN01060111.1:10504-33296 GCA_022839385.1 Asparagus kiusianus
AAACCCCCCCAGCTGCTTCTTCTTCCTTGCCCCCAACGTTTGAAAAACAAGAGAGAGTGTTTTCTGTTTTCCTGAGAAAAAAATCTTCAAATCAGTTCTCTGTTTTTCCTCTCTGTGTTTTGTGAGCTCACCTCCCAGCTTCAAGTAACTTGTTCTCTTTACCATAGGGGCTGTGTAAAGAGAGACTGTTCTGCATCATTTTCTTCTGCTGTGTAGTTGAGATCTTGAGTAAGATCTACTGTGAGGGAGTGATCTGTTGAGATCAAACTGTGTAGTGAGAGAGATCGTGTGGGATCGCTGTGTAGATGAAGTTCTGGCTTCCAAACCGGCTGTGTAGTGGATTTCTCCTCGAGAGTGGGGAGCGGGGACGTAGGCCAGAGGGCCGAACCTCGTTAACACATCGCGCGTCAAGGATAACGATTCCTAACCCTCTCTTATTTACTTTGTTTGCATCTTTTACTGTGAACTGCTTGTTGTGTATTTTAAATTGCATATTAGAGCCTTTTGACCCTAATCACCCCCCCTCTAGGGTCCAACAGCCGCTACTTGGACCCCGACATATCCATCATATACATTCCATACTGACTTGCGTCCAAAGACCCAGGACTTTCTCAGTTTACCTTTACCTCCGGACTCTCATAAGTCTAAGGCTGAATCAAGGAAGTACCACCCACGTGCTGCGAGAAGGTATCAGAAAATGCTTCCTATGTTGGAGACTAGGAAAGCTGTTGCACTCGCAACAAAAGAAAGAGAGATAGCGAATGGTAAATTATATAAAAACTTTTAATTTTCACATTTGTATATTATATGATATATTATCATGTTGTCATTATTGTAGGTGCTAAGAAGGATTGCATAGAGGGACGATGTGGCGGAGGTAAGCCTGATTTTAAACAACCGCCAAGAGGAATGAGGGCCATTATTAGGTGGAATAGTTCTAATTTGCCCGTTGGTCCTTGGTCGACCCGATTGAATGCATATATTGGGGTTCTCGTGCGTAGAGCGACCATTATCAACCCTTATTTTCATTTTCAAGAATTACCATGGACCGCATACGAGGCGATATGGACTGCGCTTATGGTAAGTGCATATTGTTTTAGATTTTTATTTATTAATAATTAGTAATTGATATTAAATTATCCTTACTAAATGTGTATGTAAATCTACAGGACTGCTTCTACCTTGAGGACTTTGAGGGGGCTTGGAATTATGTGTTTAATGTCAAGGTTGAAGCAGTCCTCAAACAATGGAGGCATGAGATCAAACATGAAACCTATGACATGTATGAGGAGGACTGGCAGAGGTTTTTAAACCTCGATGACCGAGTTGACGAGATTCATTTCACGGCTCTCCTCATGTATTGGGACAGCGATGCCGCCAAGGTTAGTTTCATGAAATTTAGTTTATAATTTTAAGATATTATTTCATTTTATATTTACAGAATTTTTTAAAGAATAAATCCACGAAGGGGTCAGAAAATAGAAGAAAGAAGCTGCATGACCATCACTTGGGCTCACACTCCTACGCCAATCTGGAGGATGTTTATTGTTAAGATACGGTATATGTCATTTAAAGATTTAAAAGATCTTAATGTTTAGTATGATTATGAAATCTCATAATTTATAATATGACAGGGGAAATCATTAATGCCGATACACTTGAGGGCCAGAGCGGCATATGGTAGAACAATATAGGGGTGATGAGAGGAATCGGGATAAGATCACGACAAATCTCCAGTTAGTGGTGAGACTTATACATATCTTGAGTAGTATTATTAATTCTATTTTGTTAACATTACGAGGAAACGAGAACACAAATAATATGGTCATTATCTTGAATTAACCATAAATTTGTGCTTTAGGAGGGATTTGAGACCGCATCCAAGGAGGCTGCATCTATCTACATTTCGCAGGAGGAGGAGCAAACCGAGCCAGACCCTCACATGCTTTCTGCAGAGGAGAACATCAATCTCACACAGAACCTGATGGGTCATAATAGGTAAGGATGGTGAAAAATCGAATCAATTTGAATACTACATACTATTTCTATTTGTTTACCATTATTGAATTTGAGAGCAAAGTTTAATATTTATTTCTCCCTAATAATAGGAGAGGAAGATATCCTCTGCATGGTGTCGGAGCTTCACCTGGTATAAGCATTAGATCGTCCACAGCATCCTCCACACCATCTACATCGACGAGAGCAGCCACAAGCAGTTTCCAGGCTATACTATTTGTCGCACGTATCTCTGCGTATCTGTTTGACAAAATTGACTTGGAGCTGCATATTCAGGTGACTAATGAGATGACTAGAGTTGCGCTGACGGGGAACTCGTTGGACGATCTCATGGGGTATGTTATATAATATTTAGGCGGTGCTATTCCTCATAGCGCGTATGGTGGTGTCATACGGATCATTAGCTCGATTGGCGATAATTCCGGCGCTAGACAGAGTAGTGCTCAGGTACCTTATTTTTTCTTATATTTATAAATTCATTTTTATCTAATATGTTATCAAACACCACATAATGATTATTCAATTAAATCTTCAGAGTGGAGATATTGGAGGGAGCAGCACCCGTTCTCGTAATCGGGATAGACATACCCCGCCGACGACGATGGATGAGGTTTTTTTATTTTTAATGCAATAAACAGTTTTATTTGTTATAACACTACATTTATTCATGTCGTGTATCATATCTTAGTCACTAGCATTGTTAGTATATATGTTGTTGGATGTGTTTTAGACGGAACTGATTGATGTATATTTTGAAGTGGATGGTTGGATTTGTACAATGTGTTGGATTTGGTTATATAGATGTTTTTGAATGGAATTGTTACGAATTTTGATTATGATTGGATAGTTGAATGTGGCGTGTACAGTATTTTCTGGATGTATTCAAATATTAATGTAATTGTACAAGGAAATACAAATTTTAATTAATTTTTTTTCCCTGAAAAAAGGCAATCTAGATGGAATTCCGTCTAGTTTGAGTCAAACTAGACGGACTTTCCGTCTAGGTTGTAAAAAACCAACCTAGACGGAAATTCCGTCTAGGTTGACTTCCGTCTAGATTGATCAACCTAGACGGAATTCCGTCTAGTTTGAAGCAATCTAGACGGAAGCAAAATAAACCACTCAAACTAGACGGAATTCCGTCTAGATGAACTAATCTAGACGGAATTGCAATCAACCTAGACGGAAATTTCCGTCTAGGTTGATCGTTTTTCTACTAGTGCTTGCAGGCATTTAAGCACAAAGGTCTCAGTTTGGTCTTGAACCTGGAAAACGAATCTTTAATGAGATATTGAAAACAATGACAAACACCGGCACGTTAAACATAAACCGCGACTTGAAGCATCATTACCAACAACTGGTCTTTGACGTCCTGAAAACTGCTGTTAAGATGAAGAAACCACAAATAATTTCAGTATAAGTGGCTTCTCATAATTTTCTTTTTTCTTTTTTACTAATTTCCAGTTATTGTTGTTACTGTCATCACCATGCTGAAATATTTTTCTCTTTAAAAATTTCTTCCAGCATGAGCATTCTCAGAAGGCCTTTCATTTACGTTGCCTCATATCCTGTGTGTGGCTGTTTGTAGTTTTGCAGTCATTTCCTCTCTAATTTGGCTCATATCCTGTGTGTGGCTCTTTGTAGTTTTGCAGTCATTTCCTCTCTAATTTGGTACTCTTCCTCGTATAGGAACTGGCAAATTAATTTAGCAACATAATATAGTCACTACAGTACGTAACATAGTACATATAGTAATAGATAACTGCCGATAAAGGTACATCATCCATCATTTGCCTTTCACAATGCACTTCATTGCACATGCATATAGATGCCTACCAGTTATCATAAAACTCCACACCCCATGCTCCAGAAACCCTAATCAAGGCTAACACATTCACCTTGTACAATACACGTTACATGCTTATAAGTTATATACTTAATGAAACGCGCATGTGCGCACACACACACAGTCATCCGTTGTTGCAGCATGCATGTGGTGAAGGGTTATACCAATTTGGTGCTGATATTCTATGATGAGAGTCTGTATTCATGCTATCAACAACATTATCGGCCCTCTCACTATTTCGACTATCAACCAGTTCCTTTGTCGCTCCAACTTTGTCATTTGCCTGTATTTCATAACTCAACACCTTCCTTGGTATTGCAAAGCATGAGCTTACCAATTATGAGCCCAAGAACAAGAATCACCAAAGCCTTCATCCTTCTTCCTCTTTTACCTACAAAACATATACCTCGTCAATAATACCATGTTGCCATAAGTAAAAACTCGGTAAGTGTCATGATTATTACTGTTGAAGGGAAACTCTATATGAGTGTTTGGTTGAAAGAGAGGGAGGAGGAATGCTATTTATAGATGGAAATTGTACAGAGCATTTCACTACTGATTCTCCACAAATATGCGACAATTGCCAGTGGGGTTAACACCAAAATCTCATCAATGATTCAATTTCAGGAAAGTTTATTCTTCTACAAGCCATAAATAGAGAATAACTTTTTTTACGTGGTGTGTAAAGGGAAGCCAAATCTTTGATAGATATCTTCTCAAATAGTGTTTTATACCGTGGAGGCTGATATGGAGGTTATTCATATGATACTTACAACATTTGAATAGAGTTAGGATGGATGATCGCTTCTATTTTTGATCCAAGGCTCTACTAGGGTTAGCCTTATGTTTGAAATAGTTACAAGTCACTATATCCCTAGGTTTTTAAGCCATGATTTTATATAATCTGGGTTATGCCTTTACTGAAGCCTCAGTAGTGAAATGGTTGCGGAGAGGGTACCCCCTCACCCTGAAATTTGAAACATGGAAATTTTTGGCTTTTCAGTCTTCATTTATTTTAGCTATTGCTTTCTCATTACGTACAACGGAAATAAAGTTTTAAAATCTAATAAAAGCACTCATGAAGTTTCAGCACCCTTTGCTATATCAGGTAAACTCCCCACCTTTGCTCAAGGTTCCTCATATAAAGTTACCTTGTAGGGTTAACAGTCCTTCCGTCAGCAAAAGCCTAATTAAACTTTAATGAGATCTTGAAGACAATGACAAACACATGCACGTGAAACATGAACGGCAAACTTGCAGGCATTTAAGTACAAAGGTCTTAGCTTGGTCTTGAACCCGGGAAAATCCCTAAACCAATCCCACCTCTAACGCACTGAGCCAGGCCTAAGGGGCTATAAATGCTGTATTTAACATCTGTTTCTCATGCATAAAAACAGAACAGTTTAGCCTTGGACATCAAAGAATCGGTTGAAGAATTCGATAAAAAATAGTTTCTCCTTTGTACAATTATTTCATTTTGATAATGCTTAAATTTACATAGTTATATCCCATACCTTAATGCCAGTTCTTTCTAATTACTTTTACATGTAACTTTCACAAAATCTAATTTTGGCAAACAAATCTTATTTCTGGAAAAGCATTTCACAAAGTGCATGACATCAAATGTTCCGAAAAGATATTGTTTATATCAAAAAGGTAGATGCACCATTTGTGGATATCAAATCGATTGATAGACGTTCTGCATATAATATCCTTTGGAAAACGACGTCTTAAGATATATTTATGTCCGCACAGAACATGTCATCACTTTACAGTACAAAACATGAGAGTAAAAGTATTTGCTTGTCTTTAGGATCATATGTAATAAAGATCATAAGAATAAAGAAACAGCAAACAAGAACTGGTTGTGCTTATATAGTATTGGTTAGTCAGTATAAAGTATCTGTAGAAAGGGCATTGATCAGTCACTGTTTACTTCTTATGGTACCTGTAGAATATTACTGATATTAAATTATTCTCTAATGATATAAAAATATATAACATGATTGTCAACTTTCTTCTTTGGAATCTTGTGGTAGTGTCTCCTATCTCCTCAAAAATGTCGATACCACTTGTGAGTGGAAATGTGCCTAGTAATGATCCACTCTAAACGATAACTATGTAATGGGCTTTTCGATTACAAGTTGGTAAATGCCTATTGGTACTTTGGTAAGCCAAATGACTCTCTCTCAAAAAAAAAAAAAAAAAAAAAAAAAAAAAAAATCTAAGTAACATGCACAAGTGTCCACTGAAATGGTAATCATGTAATTTCGTCATTAGACGGCTTACTTATAGGTGCGAAAAGATGGATCCAGTTTCCACCATATTTGCAACTGAATTTGATGCACTGGGCATAAAAAGATTTCCCATTTTCTAAACCACTACCCTTTGCCCATTCAAACAATACCTTAATATTTTTCTTAACTCTTCTAATTTATTCTGTTCTGAAATTCTAGTAACCTTTCCAAGCTATAAGGATCAAGCATGAAGGTCTTAGCTTTACTTATAGTCATATCCTTAGCCTGTATAGTTCGCAGCAGTCCTGGATAGCTGACAAATATTGATGATGATCATATAAGGGTGTGGCATTTACAGATCAGAGCCAAGAGTTCGAAGAATGGGAAAAGGATCAATAATCAGATAAATAGTCATCAAAACATACCTCGAGGGGATTGGGGAGGTGACGGAGGCAATATCCGTAATCAAAGTTAGCTGCTTCAACATGACAGAACCTTGTATATAGTAGTTATATATGCCCTTTTATGAAGTCTTAAGTAGTTATTAATTATGTGTTTACTTTATAACTTGTTAGTCACTTTATGTTGTGATGAGTGTGCGTTTTGTGTTGACCTTGTAATTATATGTTCCTTGCAATGAAAGTATGTTCATATATGCGGTTTCCATTCTATCATCCTTCTATTTTTGTTTTTTGGGTTTTCTGTGAAAAGCAAAGATGTCTGTAAATAATGAGCAAAGTCTGGTTTAAAGACATTTAAGATATACATACCCATTCGTAAAACCCTTTCAAATTAGCATATCCTCAAAGAGAACGGAATATTTGGCCATCATATTTCTTCCGCTTCTTCAGTTCCTTTTCTTTTTTTCTTTCCTTCTTTAGAAACAGTTTTCATTTATATTGCAAGCACTTAAGAAAGTGAATATGGATGTATGTCACTCTATATAAGGCACAACAACTACCAATTATTTATTTATGCTACACCTAAGCAAAGCATGCATAGATATGATAATTAAAATTCAGCCCCCTCGCTCATGAAGTTCTATGATTCATCCATGTACGTATTATAGTAACATGCATGCTAATTGTAGTCTGACTTTGCATATGAAAGGCCAAAAACCATCTACCTTCACTGTGCCACCAAACCACAATCCTGTTTCACCTACCATTTTAATTTTTTTTAATATTATTTGAAGGCTATATAAGGAGGATGTGGGAGAGAGTTTAGAACACAAAACAGAACAAACAGAGAGAAGAAGTGAGAGTTAGAGAGAAGAGAGTGAGATAGAAAGAGAAGTCTTTCTTTGTGTGATTATCTAGTTATAGAGAGTGATCTCCTCTTTTGTAATCTTTTCTTTTGTGATTAGTGAAGTTATCTGTTGTTCTCGCCCGTGGACGTAGGTCATACTGACCGAACCATGTTAAATCATTGTGTGCTGTTCTTTGTCTTCACTGTGTTTATTCAGTGTGTTATTCTTTACTCTTGTATAGACATCTTCTGTGTCTGTGAAGCCCCCGCTGCAACAAACTGGTATCAGAGCCTGGCTTAGAGTACGTGTATCTGCTTATCTTATGCTCTATGGTTGCCACTAAAAGTGGATCATCCACATCAGAAAATAAACTAGATTATCATTTATTCTTTAAAGGCACTAGGTACAATTCACGTGTACGGTACTATTCAAAAGCACTGTTACTATTTATACGCGCGGTTACTATTCATACATATGGTTACTGTTCACAAGTATGGTTACTATTCATAATTACAGTTACTGTTCTAGCGGGCTTCAATACGTCTTCTGATAAATACAAAGTGGATAAATTCGATGGGAGAAACAGATTTAGTTTGTGGAGAGTAAAAATGAGGGCTCTCCTAGTACAACAAGGACCGTTCAAAGTCTTGTCTGAAAAGGATAAGTTGCTGAAATCTATGCCCGATGATGAGAAAGAAGAGCTGGAGATGAAGGCGCATAGTGCTATATAGCTTTGTTTGACCGATGAGGTTCTGTGGGAGGTTGCAAATAAAGATATCGCTGCCGGCTTGTAGCTCAAGTTAGAGAGCTTGTACATGACGAAGTCTCTAACGAACAAGCTATACTTGAAGCAACGCCTCTTCACCCTTCGCAAGCAGGAAGGTATGCGAATTAAAGACTACTTAGATGAACTTAACACTATTCTTATGAGTTTAAAGAATATTGATATTAAAATCGACAAAGAAGATCAAACACTCATCTTGTTATGTTCATTACCTCCTTCCTATGAAAATTATGTCAATAATATGTTATACGGTAGATATACACTTTCTTTGAAGGATGTCAACTCAGCCTTACATTCAAAAGAGTTAAGACAGAAAGTGTCTATTGTAGGAGGAGAGGATTAAGCTAAAGGCTTGTTCGCTCGTGATCGTCCTGAAAAGGGTGCTGGTGGTAGAGGCAAGTCTAAAAATATGTCTAGATCAAAGTCTAGGCCAAGAAGAAATGTTGAATGTTATTACTATTAAAAATATGAGCATATAAAACCTAATTGTTCAGCACTTAAAGTAAAGGATAATTCACAGTCGAAGTCTGTGGAGTGAAACCTTCAGTTGCCACTGTAACTAAAGAGTCTTCTAGTTCACATGAAGTTTTTTTAGTTAGTGTTAATACTCATTCACAAGATGAGTCGGTTCTTGATTCGGGTTGTTTTTATCATATGTGTTCGCATAGGGATTGGTTTATCACATATCAGTCTATCAATGGTGGGAATGTCTTGTTGGGTGTAGGCTGTCTAAAAATCATAATGGATAGCTAATTAAAACAAGCCCCGACAATGGAAGTTACAATTAAATGACTTTCAAATCACTGCATCCGCAACTCCACAATCACCGCAAACACTACCTCATTTCTGTGATGATTGATCTTGATGGTTGTGATAACAACATGACCAATATTATATTAGCAACTATTAGAGATGCTGATGAGCAGTGGGATGATTTCAGAAATAAAAGGTTGGACTTAGTTGGTGAGTTGCTTGGTAGAGAGTTGTGGGCAAATATTCGTCTGAAAGACACTATGGATGTTGATTCCCGTCAAAGCTCCTACAACGGAAGCTATAATCAAATAGTTTTCGGGTCGATAAACAAAAACTGTAAATGGAGGACTTTTCACATAGATCGAGAAGGGTTACAATTCGACGACACTTCCGACAACTGATGGAAACTCTATTCAGCAGGCTTCATAATCTACAGTGAAGGTTACAATCTGACGACTTTCACACTCCACAACAGCTAAAGCGAGGATTACAGAACAATGGTCTTTGCAACGCCTTACGGAAGAAGTCACAAGTCAACAAACTTCTTCTAAAACGCAGAAGTCATCCCCGCGTTACAATTATGGAAGTGCAGGCGACCCCCGCGTTTCCAAGTCACAAATCAACGTGAGCGACCCTCGCGTTCGTGGGAGTTCAACCCACACCGACCCCCGCGTCACCAAGTAGGCGACAAGCCAAAACGTGAGCGACCCTCGCGTTTATCAATGTTCAGCTAACACCCAACCTCACGTCTCAATCCTAAGACACGAAGTTGGGTTCTGAACGTCAGATTGGGCGTTTGACTTGTTCAAACACAAGTCGAACGGTTTCAGAACTGTTTCCCACGATCTGAGGAAATCACGTCCACGTAGGAGCGGATTTAGAGGGCAGTTACACCCCTAATCTCCCTATATAAACTCAACAAACTCAACTGAGTTAGGGGCTGACTGGTTGGATTTGGGCAGATTGGATTCTTAGTATCTAAACCGCACGGGTTTGGAGGCGATTCAAGATCTCAACCACTCAGGTTCGGTGATTCAACAGCAGCAGTGAAATCCTTAAAGATAGGATTTTTGAATCAATCTCAGAAGATCAAATCTGAGAGGATTCTTCAACAACAAAAGATTAGCTTGATCATTAACCGAATTTTCGGTTCCAACAACTCTATCTACAGAGTTCTAACTCGTTCAGAGTTCTTAAACTCATTAAAGAGTTACGTATAAAAACTTCCCACAGAAGTTCATCGTTCCCACGAGATAAGAGACGGTCAGATCGTCAACGGAGAGCAAATTCGACGCGAGCAATCGAAGGAGGCATTCCATCGCTACCGAGAAGAACCCAGATTTTAAATTAGGGGGAGAACCAAGTTCGTTCTCCTCTCTTTTGTAATCGAATTGTAACCGAGATTAAAGGAATCAAAATCAAATTTCTTTTCTTCTCTTCATTGCAATTTTCCAACATACAAAAGATGGCGACTCTGCTAGGGACAAGCTTCTCTGACGAAGAAGTGGTGGCGCAATCCGACGTCCATCTCATGGGAACTACTGTAGAAACTCTCATCGTGGAGTTTGATCAAGCAAAATATGAGGAAGCTTTATCCTCTGGATTGCTTAGCCCCAAGGCTAGGCATGGTGTCCGCAAGATCTCCAAGGAGATCAATTCTGTTGTTGAAGTGTCGAAGAAAGCCCTCTCCTTCGGCCAGGAACTCAAACTGGCTCTGTTGGCAGAAGATCCCACATCCGCGTCAGCGAGGCATGCCTCGGGCCATAAACGTCCCCTGGAGGAGACGAGTTCCATAAGTGTCAACGACGCTGCTGCTAAGGCTTTGAAACAAGCCAAGAAGAACGCCGCTCGCCGACGGAGAAGATCCATATGACGAGCACATTTACGTGAGAGCCGAATGTTGGCTCAACGCGAAGATCGCGTTCCTGAAACTTCAGCCGAACTTAGCGTTCCCAAAACAGAACGCTCGCTTCGTGGCAATGAGCCCAACTACGAGCCTCGACTAATTCAGCTGAAACGCGACCCCGAGTGGTGCATTGTCTCCTCAAAACGCAGCCCTCAGAAGGAAGCTGTCAAACGCGACCCTCAGGGAAGCGTTCAATCAAAACACGACCCTCGCGGGTCTGTTTCACCAATTAAACGAGACCCCCAGGGGCGCGTTCAAACAAAACAGGACCCTCGCGGGTCTGTTTCATCATTTAAACGTAGGCCTCGGCCTAACGTTTACAAATCCCAACGCGACCCTCGCGTTAATCTTCAAGAACGCTCCTCTGGTGTTGTTCTTCGAGAACGCGATCTTCAAGAGGTCCGCCAGGTTCAGAAAGATCAGCGTGGTTTCAAAATCCACGTTCGACAAGAACCAGTCTCACCTACCCAAGGGCAGGGGGTTCCATCTCCACTTCCAAGCCCGGGGAAAAGTTCCTCCCAAATTCCCGATCTGCGGGAATTATTATCAAGAGGAAAACCAACAATACAAGCAGCTCACTCATGCCAATGTGAGAGGCTTATTACGGCGGTCCTTTCGGAGTGCCATTGTTGCGCATCTACGCCTCGGCAATCTGTGTTCGACAGGTTAACAAATGTCGTTAGGCCTGCCAAACGACAACGCCGACACAGAAAGAAAATAGATGAATCTGAGTACCCTCAGGTCACTATCAATATGATTGGTCGAGGGAAAGCCCCGCAACCTGATACTGAAGAATCGCAAAGGAGTCATTCCCCGACTGTTCGGGAAAGGTGCGAGGAATTTGAAGGGGTATACCAATATACCCGGACTCGGACAGGGGCCATTCGCGCGGTTAACTACCAAAGGTTAGCTAAAGGGATCGCTTCTAACGAGGAACATTCGGCGATAGCTGAATCCCAATCTTCTAGCTCTGTGGTAGCTCGTGAAGTCTCTGTTTACACAACGGGGAATCATGAAGACTTGGCTAAGAGAGTCGACGAACATCACGTCATGCTCCAAGCACAACAGGAGACGCTTCTCCAAGTGAAGGATATGTTGGCCCAGCTTCTGGCTGAAAAAGACCACAAACCTGAATCTTCCCGAAGAACCATATCTAAGGGAAAACAAAAGGCGACTGAACATTCAGATCGTGAAACTCACAATCTGGAATCCTCCTCCGAAAACGAGAAGGAAACAGAGAGAGAATCACACCCTCAGTCCACCAAAGTGGATGAGCTAGAGGCTCGTCTCAATGCAATTGCCAACAGGAGCGAGCTCCGCGAAGAAGGAGTGGTGCGGCCTTATCCTGCGGAATGGGATACGGCTCCCTATCCGCAAAAATTTAAGGCCCCAACTTTACAACCTTTCGATGGCATAGGATCACCGAATCAGCACATTTACTACTTCAAATCCTAAACTGGTGATGTAGTAGCAAATGACGCAATCTTGACCCGCTTGTTCATCGGCACTCTTAAAGGAGTTGCCTTTGAATGGTTTATGAAATTGCCTGCTGGATCTATCCAAAAATGGGTAGATCTGGAAAGGCTATTCTTGGCCAGGTTCTTTGAGGACGACACGGAGGTTTCGGTCCTAACTCTTCTCGCCACCAAGCAAAGGAAAGGAGAGTCCATCAAAGCCTACGTGGAAAGATTCCGCAGCATGGCATTGCGATGTCCCTCAGGTATGACCCAATCAACCCTGGTTGAAACTTGCAGGCATAACCTGCAGACTCAACTCCTTGCTCAGATGGGAGTGGCGGAGTGTCGCTCCTGGAGACAACTAGTTTCACAAGGAGAACAAGCTGAAGAGATAGTGACGAGAGTCAAGCTGAAGAAGTGCCACAACCTAAGCCGCAGCAACAACGCAATCAGCAAAATACCCAGCGGTCTAAGGGGAAAGAGACTCTAGCAGCCGACTACACGCGAGTGCCACCACCTACCAAGCAAGGCAAGACGCCGAATCAACAAAGAGCACCCAAGCAGTATTCGTTCAAGGAGGAGCACGTGGATACCTTATTCCAATTGCTTCGAAAGAACAACAAGCTGCAGTTGCCTGAAATCAGGAAGCCGGATGAAGCAGGGAAAGTGGATGACCCTAACTATTGCCGTTATCACAGATTCCTTGGACATCCTACCAAAAAATGCTACGTCTTTAAAGACATCTTGCAGAATTTGGTAAATGCTAATGTGCTCACTTTGAAGCCCGAGCAGAAGACCGTGTCTACCAACTTGATAGCGGTCCAATTCGGCGACTTCCCACCGGTGACCACTACAAATGGCGTCGTTCCCATTCGTAAGGGAGAGATGCGCCTGAAGAATGTTGACTTGCATAGTCAGAAGGACAGGGGGTTGGTACCCCTCACCACCCCAAAAGGGGAAATCATGTGGGTCCACCCTGATTTGCTTGAAGATTAACAGTGGACGAGCACCTCGTCCAGAAAGAAGAGAGGCAAGGCTAAATCTTCCAACATGATTAGCCCCTCCGTTATCGAAAATGATGACCACCTCAAACCTCTTACTGATTCAGAAGAGGAGAGGATTGTCCTGGCAGCATATCCAGGAGACAACCCTGGCACTCGGTCAGGAAAAGCCTACTTGAGGGATTACGGCCAGAATGCTCAAGAGGTGGAAGAACAGCCCCAAGACGCTGGGGGTTCTGTGCCGAAGAAGCCGGTCGACAAAGGCAAACAAAAAGAGCTCCGGTTCAATAAAAATCTTCACCAGGAACTCGGGGAGTCAAGTGCTCCCTTCCAATTCAACGTCATGGCACAGCTGGCTAACATACCGGCCAGGATTACCTTATATGAGCTCCTAAGGTTATCCAAAACTACCAAGGAAGCTCTGATTGAGGCATTGAAGAATACGGAGAGCTTCATTACGCAAGTCGCTCCAATTCCCGAAGCTTCTGAAGAACAAACTTGCCTACAATGTATGCAAGCGGCAAGAAGCCTACCCTGCATATCCTTCACTCAGGAAGATATGCAGGTCAAGCACCAACACGATAGACCCTTGTATTATACGGGGTATATCGGATCCTCCAAAATCAGCCGTGTTCAGGTTGACCCGGGCTCAGCGCTTAACATCATGCCTTACAGGGTCATGCAGGTGTTAGGAATCCCTATACATCGGCTGAACACAACTCAGACAACCATCTTCGGGTTTAACGCAAACAGCACTCGACCCCTGGGAAAGATCAAACTCAGGTGTCAAATCGGAGACCTTAAGTCGGAGGTAACTTGCTACATCATAGATGCGGACACGTCCTACAATCTTTTGTTAGGACGACCCTGGATACACGCGAACCATATTGTCCCATCTACTCTGCATCAAGTCATGAAGTATGCCAACGACGAGGGGGAGGTTCGAACTCTGATTGCAGAGAAATACCCCTTCCGAGGAGTCGAGAATTTCCACATCGACTCCGTCTTCTATCTGGAGTCCCAGGAGAAAGAAGATGTAGATAGCGGTAACGAAGCTGACATCGAGCCAGATCCTGACAAAGACTGTCCTTGGGAATTAAACTTTGATATAATGGGTCCAAGTGAGAGTGATAATAATGTACCAAGTGAGGGCGAGTGGTGCATTAATGAAGATTTTATTTTGGCGTACTTGTCTGATGTTCCCTCTAAAAACAAACAAATAGAGAATGATTCTAATGCCGGTACTGGCCCATGGCACGTACTGTGCGCACAGGCATCACTCACATTGCCGATCGAGTCATCCCTCGTTTCAGATGAAGAAATAGAGGATGCACAGAAGGCTTTCTTCAAAGTCCCATCCAAAAGGAAAGGGCGGAAGCCGATCTGTTTCGGGAAGGTCAAACCCATACAACTCAAACGGGGAAGTTCGGAGGAAGATGATGGAGTTCCTCAATTCCATTATCACGAACCTAACTCCCTTCGATTAATGAAACAAATGGGGTATGACTTTGACGGAAAGCAGGGTCTAAACTTCGGGAAGGGAAGGCGAACGCCAATCCGAATGTCCCTAACCCCTGAGGGGAAACCCCCAGATTACTATCAAAAGACTAGAAGGGGTTTAGGATTTGTCACACCTCCCGCTATCTCAGAAAATGAAATAAGTAATTATCTGCGTTAGGACCACTCATCCGGAACGTCTGCATACGAGTCCGATGTCAGTGTCGGACCTCTCTTTAGAAATCTGACCGTGAATATGGTTTCAATTGATCACCCAGATGAAGATGCAGGGGATGATGAAGGGTTAATG
The DNA here is from genome assembly GCA_022839385.1 of Asparagus kiusianus. NCBI lineage: Eukaryota > Viridiplantae > Streptophyta > Magnoliopsida > Asparagales > Asparagaceae > Asparagus > Asparagus kiusianus. The sequence continues at coordinate 25,561 of BQKN01060111.1, forward strand.
GAATCGACCAATGACCCCTGGATCAAACGTCTTAACATCTTATGGGATATGCGATTCGAACAACGCGAACCACCCACTGAAGATAAAGTGGTCCAGGTTAACATGGGAGACGAACATGATCCTAAGCCCATTTTCATAGCCGAAGATTTATCATCATCCGAGAAAGAAGACCTCATATTTCTCATCCGAGAATATATAGATGTCTTTGCTTGGAATTATGAAGACATGCCTGGTCTTGACCCAAAAGTGGCCACGCATCGTCTCAATATCGATCCGGATGCAAAACCCGTTAAACAACAACGCCGGTTCCGTCCCGAGATCATGGAGGCAATTGAGTCTGAGGTGAAGAAGCTCATAGACTCAGGCTTTGTCAGGGAAGAACAACACCCAGACTGGGTAGCTAACATTGTTCCGGTTCCCAAGAAAAACGGTAAGGTCCGTATATGCATCGATTTCCGCGACCTTAACGCAGTCTGTCCAAAAGACGAATTTCCACTTCCCATCACCGATGTCATGATTGACAACACCTGCGGGTACGAAAGGATGTCTTTCATGGATGGATTCTCCGGGTATAATCAAATCAAGATGCACCCAGACGACGAGAAGCATACCGCATTCAGAACACCGCTGGGGGTGTATTGCTATACGGTGATGCCCTTCGGCCTGAAAAATGCAGGCGCAACTTATCAACGTGCAATGAACACTATCTTCCACGAACATCTGCGTAAAAAAATAGAATGCTACGTTGATGACATAGCGGTGAAAAGCCAATGTAAGGATGATCATCTTACAGATTGAAGACAATGTTCGATCTCATGCGGACACATCAGCTGAAGATGAACCCGACAAAATCATTTCTCGGAGTATCAAGTGGAAAATTCCTGGGATTTATTATCACATCCAAGGGAATTTCTTTAGATCCAGAAAAGGTGCGCGCCATCCAAGACATGCCGCCGCCGAAGAATCTCAAAGAACTCCGAGGTCTGTAAGGAAGATTGGCTTACATCCGGAGGTTCATATCTAATCTTTCAGGGCGATGCCAACCTTTCTCTAAACTCATGAAGAAAGGGGTATCCTTTGTTTGGGATGGAGAATGTCAAAAGGTATTTGAGGAGATTAAGAGATATCTTACTCAACCGCCAGTTCTTGTGGCTCCAATATCAGGCAAGCCATTCCTGCTATACGTAAGAGCCATGGAACACTCTCTTGGAGCCTTGTTAGCCCAGAACGACGACCAAGGTCAGGAGCAAGCCATCTACTATTTAAGCAGGACTATGATGGGAGCCGAACATCGGTACAACCCGGTCGAAAAAGAATGTCTCGCTTTGGTATTCGCGGTTCAAAAGATGCGACATTACCTAGTCGGACAAACAATTCATGTCATCTCTAAGGTGAATCCCTTGAGAGTTCTGATGATGAAACCATCGTCTCTGAACTGTCGGCTTGCAAAGTGGGCCATACTCTTGTCGCAATACGACATGCAATTTATGCCTCAGAAGGCAGTCAAGGGTCAAGCATTGGCAGATTTCTTAGCCGATCACCCGGTGCCAGGGACATCTAGATTGTATGAAGAATTGCCCGACGAAGTCGCCGAAGCTTGTATTGCTCAAGAAGCCATCCCAGTGTGGAAATTATTCTTTGATGGCGCATCCAGAGCAAATCCTCATGGAGCGATTACTGCGGGAGTAGGAGTAGTGTTCGTCTCTCCTAACGGTCACATAATCCCAAGAGGATTTTCCCTAATCGAACCTTGCACCAACAATGTAGCTGAGTATAATGCTTTGCTACTGGGGATGCGACTCGCCGAAGAACTCAATGTTCGGCATCTTGAGGCTTATGGTGACTCTCAGCTCATTGTAAACCAAATCCGAGGGGAATATGAAGTACGTCATGAGGACTTAATTCCATACTACTTCGCAGTGCTGAAGCAAGCTAAGAAATTCGAGGGATTCTTCATCGAATACATTCCACGAGCCCAGAACGTTTATGCAGATGCTTTGGCTTCATTGGCAACTTCGCTGGCATTACCGCCTGGTGCCGAAACGACGATCCCCGTCGCAGGGCGTGAACTATACTCCTCCAAGATTCCTAAGGAGGAAAGCTCAGACAAGACATTGGCGGAGGAGGTCTGTACAACCTCCATAGAATTCGAGTCTAGAGATTGGCGATTTCCATATGTTGACTATGTCCTATACGGAATTTTACCCAATGACCCTAAGGAAGCGGCCGCCATCAAACGAAAGGCCCTCCGATTCTATTATGATGCAGTCTCTCAGACTCTGTATCGTAAATCCCATGACGGGGTTTTACTTCGATGTCTTTCTCGAAAGGAAGCAAGGGAAGCTCTTAAAGAAGCCCACGACGGAATGTGCGGAGCTCATCAGCCAGGAGCTAAACTAGGAGATCGTCTCCGACGAATCGGCTATTATTGGCCGAAGATGTTTTCAGACGCGGTTGACTACGCTAAACGTTGTCACGCGTGCCAAATTCATGGGGATTTCATCCACCAAGCACCTGGGAACTTACATCCCACATCTGCGTCTTGGCCATTCGAAGAGTGGGGAATGGATATCGTGGGACCAATTTCCCCTCCGACGTCTAAGGGACACCGGTTCATCCTAGCCGTAACCGACTATTTCTCCAAATGGGCGGAGGCTATCCCATTGAAAGAAGTCAAGACTTCCAACGTGATCAAGTTCATCAAGCATCACGTCGTCTACCGTTTTGGAGTCCCGAGGCGAATAGTTCACGATAATGGGACACAGTTCGTCAGCTTTGGGTTTCAGAGATTTTGTGACAAATTCAGAATCCAAAGTGTCGCATCTACAGCATATTATCCGCCAGCAAATGGTCTTGCAGAAGCCTTTAACAAAACCATTATGAAACTTCTCAAGAAATTCGTTTCCAAAAGCCGACGTGATTAGGATGAAAGACTCGGTGAATGTTTGTGGGCCTACCGCACAACAGTGAGGACCCCTACGAGAGCTACACCATTCTCGCTGGTATATGGCTATGAAGCCGTATTGCCACTAGAGATCCAGATTCCTTCTCTGAGAGTCGCTATCACGACGGGACTAACAGAAGAAGAAAAGCATTAACGGCATCTGCAGGAACTTGAAACCCTAGACGACAAACGACTTCAAGCCAAGCAGCAGATCGAACTGTATCAAGCTCGGATTTCCAAAGCCTATAACAAAAAGGTTAAGGAACGAACTTTCAAGAAAGGCGATTTGGTCTTGGCCAACAGACGACCCATGGTGATGACACACAAAACCAAAGGGAAGTTCAATCCTAAATGGGAGGGGCCCTTCGTAATAGACTCAGTTTATTCGAACGGAGCATATCGCCTCATCAATCAACAAGGAGACAGGCTCATGATACCAATTAATGGGAAATTCCTTAAGAGATATTTCCCGTGAATCATGTAGCCCCCTAAACCCTAGCTAAATCAGGCTGGGGGTTGCCAATTTATAGTGTAATTCTATTTGTATCTCGTCAAGTTAACACTACACCTCTGACGATTGAAATTTTCTAGAATTGTTTATAAATGATAATAAAGAGAATTTCGTTTTCATATTGAGTTGACACTACGCTTTCCATTGTCTTGAATCATATTTCAACAAAAGAGATGATGAAAACCAAAGTGAAATCATTTCCATTCAATATTGTTAATTCCAATACAAAGATGAAAACAATTGAAAGGAAAATGATACAAATTTATTCTTCCACCAAAAATGGCGCAAATCCTAAGCATCGGGACTCATCAGTCTAAAAGACTTGAGCTTAGATTTCAGCGTTGATATATTCTCCTCGCGAGCCTTTCTGATTTCTTCAGTAATCTTGCTCTTGAGCTCCTCTTCATTAGGCGTTGCTTCCGCAAGTTCTCGCCGAAACTTGTCGGCAGCAACGATTTCGTTACAATAGCATTTGAAGAGTCCGTCGCAATAAGCAGCAAATCCTTTTAAAATCTCCACACCATCAGCTAGCCGAACGTTTATCTGAGGTGCTTCGATATCGGCGCGAGCAAACTCTGCTGCAGTATCCCGGAGACCCACAGCCAGGTTGCCCATGTCCCTCTGTACCTGGAGATGTTCCTCACGCAGGTGAGCAAGATGAGGTTCCGTTTCGGATAAATTCTTCCGAAGATCCTCTTGCTGTTGTGCTCTCGAAGCCTTGGCCTCAGAAAGAGCCCGATCCACTTCTGGGCCTATGTCGTTACATTGCAGCATGGAGAGGAATTCCAGCTCATATTCCAAGATAATGAGGCTCTCACGACAGTTATCGGTCCATATTTTATCGCCCTGATGCTTGATCTTAGCCAAGCATTCCAGCAAATGAGGTTCAAAAACCTTGTAACTTACGTCCCCGAGACTGACAACGTCAATGGTCATTTGCATCCAACGTTCCAATTGTTCGATGAGCTCCCTCAGTGTCTCAGAACTTGGGGGTGGAGCGGTCGGATAAACAAAGCAGTTCGCATAATCAGTGCGAGTAGAGGTGTGCGGGGCTTCACATAAGAATTTTTTGATCATCTCTAACGTGGAGCCTAAGATATCCTCTTCCTGCTCACCGATTGTTGCTTCAAGACTTGGAGGAGCGGTGGGAAGCGTAATATCCTCTTTGTTTTCAGGAGATGCAGCATGTGCTGATCGTATCGCGTCTCCCATCAACTTGGTCTTCTTTGAATTTTTGGCTACGACAGGCAGTCGTTTACGCACTCTCCTGTCATACTCGCCTTGTTCAGCAGCAGAAAGTGCCTTCTTACCCGATCTCAGAAGACGAGGTTCAAGAGCAGGCGATTCTGGAATTGGCTTTTCTTCGGGAGAGTCAGCGATCGGTGTTTCCTCTTCGATCTCCATAGGAGTTTCTTCCTTGGGAGGCTCGATGGTGGATAAATTCCTAGGAGCTTCGACAGCCCCAGATGTTTCTTGTTCGTAGGATAGATATTCTTCTACCCCCGGCAAACGAGTGCTGGAAGAACGACTCCTCGAACGATACAATTCCCGAATCTCACTTATGCAAGAGGTGTAAATATCATACCCCGTGACTTGGAAAACTTCTTCATACCAGCTGCGGAAATCGGCAACAGTGGAGCAGCCAGGCAGCGAATTGGGTAGAGTGAATTGCGCATGGGTTCCCCCGGCGGAAAAGAAGTACCATGCACGAGCTCCTTCATATAAATTCCCAATATGAGCCAATGCCGGGTTAGGATTGCCAACATAAAGCTGGTCATATCCGAATTGCCTAGCGAACCGAGAAGGCACGTAAGGCTCAATAAAGCACTTCTCCCGCAAGCGGAAGACCAGGTAGCCCAACCTGATCATAAGAAGCCAGTTGAATGTGCCTTCTTCCAAAGAAGATGAGCCCTCAAAAAGCAAGTCCAGGAAGCGGGCATCCTTCACGTCAGCTCCGTCAAAATCAGGAGCACAACAGAAAATCCGATAACTATCTTCCCGAGATAGGAGTTGTCGAGCCCTGACTATGTAAGAATATGTCCACGTGGCCGACTCTAATCTCTGTACGAAGGGAGTATAAGCATCGTCACCCTCATATACTCCTGTCATCAGTAAGGGGCAATGTAACACAAACCAGGCCACCAAATACGTGTATGGCATTGGTACACGGGGTGGGAGAGCTCTCCTAGCTTTCTTCTTGGTAGCGGTAATTTCTGAAGCGCTGAGAAGTTCTGAGGTCAACATCCTCAGGCCATTTTGTATACAGCCGACCATAGTGGTTAGGAGACTTACAGGTCTTCCATGCGCTAATAAAGTAGCTGGGTACACGACCTCAGCTAATATAGCCTCAGCTGGTTTTGTCGGTACCACGCACCGCTTCAGCCAAATCATGAAGAAGCCTGCGAGAAGAGCCGCATCAGAAATAGGGACTGTGGCCTGGTGGTGGAAACTTTCCAACTCGATACCATCCTCAAAATCATCTTCCATATGCTCTGTTGTGTAGGTGGCATTAGAAGCCTTAATCCGAGCTTTGGCCATCTTGGGAGAGATGGCTGCAACACGAGAGACGGCTGCCTCTTTTCGGTTTAAGTTCTGAAAGAGATATTCTGCCCACGTGGTATGCATGATGCCTCCCCCACGCGTCCCACAGACTTGAGCACATATGTGGAAGTGGCACATCAACTCCCAGAAAGTAGCATAAATTTCTGGGTGCGCCAATCTCAACTGAGAAAGCTCTTCGGTAGTAGGGATGAACTCTTCGTAGGGTGTTTTCCCAAGTGGCAATCCCGATACCGCTTGCATCTCATGAAGAGCAAAACCTAACTCTCCTGCAGGTGTGAAGAATGTGCAGCTATCAGGGTTATATTTCTCCAACATAGCAAAGAAATTATGAAAACTCTGCACAACTCCCCGTCGAACAGCTAATACAGGAATTGTGAGACCCGATTGAGCGAGCGATTCCTTAAGCTCCTCAAGAACAAAGTCAACCATACGGGTCCACCAACCTCCTTCTCCGGAACAAACCCATCCAGGGGATCTGAACGCTTGGGTAGAAAATTCACCATGAGTCATAAGGAATTGGCGAATAAAGATGTTCGCTGGGCGTCGCATCTCCTGAACCAGCTCCTTCTTCTCAAACAAACCAGGTCTCAATCCCTTGAGCTGCCCTCTGATTTGTGTATGAGCCCGTCGACCAGATCCGAACGACACATTTTCCTTCTCTTTGACTATGTCAAAAGTCAAACCCCGACGACGGCTTGCATTCAAAAAGTAGGAGAGGGGATACATCCTCTTCATGTTTGGAAGGAAGAAGAAGCGATTATCAACTTTCCGCAACAGCTTCGAGTCTTCTGCAAGTACGAGGTGATCATCAATGGATATTCGATCCCCAAATATGAACGCCGGTTTGGGAAACTGGGCATGACCAGCAGGGGTCTCCATGTCCAAATCAGTGATCAAAACTCTAAGAGTTGAACATCAAGGAGACCTAATCATGTCCGTTCTCTTGGAGTCAGCGAAAGTGCAAAGCGGAACTGTGTTGTGAAGACTAAAAGTTTCATTCGCATTAGGTCCGCCAATATACCCAAAATGATGTTCCTGCGAAAACGGCACATTTGGAAGAAGCACTGCACAATCAAAAGCAGATGTTAATGAGCTATCGACATAAAGATAGAACCCGAAACATAATGGGTTAAAGTCTCATGTCCAAATTTCCAACACGAGGGTCGAGCCCCGCGTCAGAATTCTCAAACGCGAGGGTCGAATCTCGTGTTAAAAATTTGGAACGTGAGGGTCGGGACCCAAAGGATATCCCAACCCCGCGTTTTCATCCAGTTAGAACGAGTCATCTTCCTCGTTATCAAGAACCCATTTAGGGTTTTCAGAAAACTTGCCAAAGCAAGTTCTTTTAGTCGGCACTTACCACGACAGGGAAGTTCCTGTGATGGCGGGGATGACGACGACGTCCTAGCACGAACAGGAACACCGCCGGCGCCCTCAACCGACGGTGTTTTGGAAGTCGCTCCGGCGACTTTCTTGGAGCTTGAACCCATCCTCCGTGGCGCCATCAGCATAGTGGATCGGAGGAGGCGTTTTCGAACGAAGAAGACGAAGTTCGTCGGAGATCTCGCCGAAGTCAAACGAGATTTCTCGTTTTTGGAAATAGCCGAAAGTAGAAAGAGTCGAATGACTCTTGATGTGACCACTCAGGTCTATTTATAACAGCTGTTAAGTTGTTTAGATGGTTAGGGACTCTAAAAAGAATCCCAACCGTTTTAAAAA
>BQKN01060111.1:43296-64098 GCA_022839385.1 Asparagus kiusianus
CAATTCAATTTTCTTTTATCTTCTTTATTGCAATTTTCCTACATACAAAAGATGGCGACTCCGCTGGGGACTAGCTTCTGTGACGAAGAAGTGGTGGTGCAATCCGATGTTCATCTCACTGGAACGACTGTCGAAACTCTCGTGGTAGAGTTTGATCAAGCCAAGTTTGAGGAGGCTATCTCTTCCGGATCCCTTAGCCCCAAGGCTATGCGTAAGATCCACAAAGTCTCCAAGGAGAATAAATCTCCAACTGTTGCTGGAGTGCCGAAGAAAGTCCTCTCCTTTGGCCAAAAATCGTCGAACAGCCCCTCTGCTTCAGGAGCGGGCTCAGCCTCTGCTGAACTCGCACAGCGAGTTGAATATCCCACCTCCGCGTCCGCACGAGGTGCCACAGGCCATAAACGGCCTATAGAGGGGACAAACTCCATGAACGTCAACGACGTTGCTGCAAAGGCCTTAAAACAGGCCAAGAAGAACGCTGCTCGTCGAAGAAGAAGGTCTCAGCGACGGACACAACTTTGAGAAAATCTATCTCCCAACCAACGCGAACTTCGCGTTCGTGAGCCTAAACGCGACCCTGACCTTCGCGTCTACGAGCCCAAACAGGAGCTTCGCGAGGACCAGACTGAACGTGGCCCTCAATGGCGCGTTTTACAGCCAAAACGCGGACCTCAAGTCTACGTTGAACGCGAACTTCAACTTCGCATTCCTCTGACAAAACGCGACCCTCATGTCGCCAAACCAGAACGCGACCCTCATGTCGCCAAACCAGAACGCGACTCTCGTGTTTCAAACGCCGAACGCGACCCTCGCGTCTCAGGTGCCAAACTCGACCTTCGCGTCGACAATGAAGAACGCGACCCTCGCGTTGCCAAACCAAAATGCGGACCTCGCGTTTCAAGTGCCAAACGCGACCTTCGCATCTCAAGCTTCAAATCCAATACCGCGCCTGGTGTATACCGTGGAGCTTCGGGGCGCTGCCCCGAACCCCGCCGGGGGGTATACCATCCCCCCCGGACCCCCTGGCCAGGGGCGCGCCGCCCCCTGGACCCCCGGCGGATATAAAAAGTTGATGATGCTACCTCCGAATAGTCTGCGTAGCGCGACTAGGTTGAGGGGCGGATATAAAAAGTTCATGGATTCAAGGCATCTCAACCAGGTCCATGTTCATCAAGAGCCAGTCCTGTCCAATCATGGACTGGGGGTTCCTATTCAAACCTCACAATCAGTGATAAATTCTCGAGTCTTTACAACAGACTTGAGAGAGTTCACATTGAGAGCAAGACCGATGCAACAAGTCATTCGTTCATTCCAATGTGAACGACTGATTCCTACGGTCCTCTCTAGATGTCAATGCTGCCTACATGCAGCCAAACAATTGGTGTTCAACCAATTGACGAACGTTGCTTTGCCCAATCAACGACGACGTTCTCATAGAAAGAAGTCTTCAGAGACCGAGTATCCTGGAGTCACTATCAATGTGATCGGTAGAGGCAAAGCCTCGGGTCCTAGTTCCGATGACTCTGAGACAAGTCGTTCACCGACTGTCAGAGAAATCGCTAACGAGTTTGAAGGAATCTACCAACGCACTCGGACGCGAACAGGAGCCATTCCTCGTGTCAACTATCGGAGGTTGGCTAGAGGAACCAATTCCGATGAAGAACACTCAGCCATTGCAGAGTCCCAATCATCAAGCTCTTTTGTTGAACATGAGAGCCCCGCTTATATGACGGGAAATCACGAAGATCTCACAAAGAGGGTTGCTGAGCAGGAATCTATGCTCCAAGCACAGCAGAAGACCCTCAATGAACTCATGGCCCTGTTGACTCAACTCGTCGCAGACAAAGCCAAATCTCAGGAGACAGATTCACCACCCAGGCAAGAATCCTCACGGAGAGGAAAAATGTCTTCATCCCGACCTCACACAAGCAAAGGGAAGGGAAAAATGGTTGATGACACGGCTTCTGACCAAGAAGCCCACAACCTGGAATCTTCCTCTGATGAAGGAAGAGAGATGGAGAACGAGCAGAATCTTCGGTCCGCCAAAATCGAGGAATTGGAAGCCCGCCTCAATGTCATTGTAAACCGAAGCGAGCTCCCAGACGAGGGAGTTGTCAGACCCTATCCTGCCGAATGGGATGCAGCCCCTTATCCTCCAAAATTCGAGGTCCCGGCGCTACAAACTTTTGATGGCACGGGATCACCAAACCAACATATCTATCATTTCAAGTCACAGACTGGAAATGTGATATCAAACGACGCCATACTGGCCCGATTATTCATTGGCACCCTCAAGGGAGTTGCCTTTGAATGGTTCAGGAAACTGCCTGCCGGATGTGTCCAAAAGTGGGTAGATCTAGAGAGACTCTTCCTATCAAGATTCTTTGAAGAGGATACAGAAGTCTTCATCCATACTCTTCTCGCCACTAAGCAGAAGAAGAGGGAGTCTGTCAAAGCCTTCGTCAAGAGGTTCCGAACCATGGCTCTCCGGTGTTCGTCGGGTATGACACAGTCTACCTTAGTAGAGACCTGCCGACACAACCTGCAGACCAACATCCTAGCTCGAATAGGGGTTGCAGAATGCCGTTCCTGGAGACAACTAATCTCTCAAGGCGAACAGGCTCAAAAGATTATTGCCAGGATCAAAGCTGAACAAAGTAGGCAGGATCAGCCCGAGCAATCGGACCAAGTCCAATCTTCTCCTGAGCAATCGAACCAAGCTCACTCTTCCCAGTCAGAATCGGAAGATACTACGGCCACTGAAGCTAATCCTCTTCAGTAGGATGTCAGGTCCAATAACTATCACGTTAACAACTACCTCTGATAGTCAAACTCGTTAGATAGTGGCCCATTAGGCGATGTGCCATGTCTAATCCTTTCCCCCCTACACTTGTTCAAGACTGGGGGTTGGTTTATTGGTAGTTCATTGGATTCTGAGTAATAAATTTTCTGAGTTGTTATGTTTAATAAAATACCTCTGTCAACCATAAAATCTACCAGAACTATCAAGTCCATCAACTTGTCAATCCGCTTCAATAGGATGACAGGTCCACAAAACTATCACGTTAACATTTACCTCTGGTAGTCTATCAACTTGTCAATCCGCTTCGATAGGATGGCAGGCCCACAAAACTATCACGTTAACATTTACCTCTGGTAGTCCATCAACTTGTCAATCCGCTTCAATAGGATGACAGGTCTACAAAACTATCACGTTAATGATTACCTCTGATAGCTCATTCCCTCCAAACTCACTTGCCAATCTTCTTCAGTAGGATGGCGGGTCCACAAAACTATCACGTTAACCGTTACCTCTGATAGTCAAACTCATCAGATAATGGCCTACCTGGTGATGTGCCTCTATTCCGACTTCATGGATAGTGCCTCACTAGGCGATGTGCCTTGTCTACCTCTTTTTCTTCCCCTGCCAAGTCTTAATCAAGACTGGGGGTTGGTTACTTGGAATCCACTGGATTAAGAGTAACGAATCTTTCATATTGTCGAGTTAACATTACACTTCTGACGATCATCACCCCACAGAGTATGCATTCGACTCGCATCACTCCCAATTTGTCACGTTAACAATACACCTCTGACAATCAACTTATCAATCCTTGTCAATAGGATGATAGGTCCTCAAAATTGCTCAAATCGCAATCTACCCCAGCAAGTCTTCAAAATCTTGTTCAAATCACAAGCATCAAAACTCATCGCTTTCGATGATAAACTCACCTAGCAAGTCTCCCCAGCGAGACGCTAATTCCCAAAACCTTGTGCAAGTCACAAGTACACAAATCCTGTCACGTTAACACTAAACCTCTGACAAATCCACTTATCAATCCTCATCAATAGGATGATAAGTCCACCAAGTTGCTCCGATCGCAACATTCTCTTGTCACGTTAACATCATACCTCTGACAACCCACTTATCAATCCTCTTCAATAGGATGATAAGTCACCAAGTTGCTCCGATCGCAACATTCTCTTGTCACGTTAACATCATACCTCTGACAATCCACTTATCAATCCTCTTCAATAGGATGATAAGTCCCCAAAGTTGCTCCAATCGCAACACATTCCTGTCAAGTTAATATCACACCTCTGACAAAATCCACTTATCAATCCTCGTCAATAGGATGATAAGTCCACAAAGTTGCTCTGATCGCAACAAATTTCCGACCAAATCAACTTATCGACTCTCTTTAATAGAGCGATAGGTCCATAAAATACTGTTAGGTTAACATCACACCTCTGACAGTCAACCCCCCAACGAACTTGTTAATCCTTTTTCAACAAGAATAGCAAGTTTTCATTATAAAATCCCCAATGGATTAAATATTTTCTGGAATTATCCCAGTGATAATAAAGAAAATTTCAGAATTTCACTCTAAGTGAAAATTCACGCCAAGTTAATACTACACCTCTGGCACTTCTACTTTTCTTTCAGTGTTTCGAATAACACAGGAAGAAATAGTGACAAAGCCTACGTATTCAATATCGTAGCGGGTCGTTATTAATAACGCCAAAATCCATGCCTTACACGCATGGGGGATTTTATCCCGAATCCTAAGAAGGGATAAGTCAACGCCTAATACGCGTTGCCGGTGAGTCTTTGACCGTAAAAAGGACAAAAACCCACGTATTCAACATCGTGGCAGGTTGTTATTAATAACGCCGAAATCCATGCCTCACACGCATGGGGGAGTTTATCTCGATCCCTAATTAGAGATAAGTCTGCATCTAACACATGCTGCCGGATAGCCTATTCCCGTAATAATGGTGAAGTCTACGTATTCAACGTCGTAGCGGGTTGTTATTAATAACACCAGAATCCATGCCTTACACGCATGGGGGACTTTATCTCGATCCCTAATTAGAGATAAGTCTACGCCTAACACGCGTTGCCGGTTAGTCTTTTGCCGTGAAAAAGACACAAAAATCCGTGCCTTACACGCATGGGGGACTTTATCTCGATCCCTAATTAGAGATAAGTCTACGCCTAACACGCGTTGCCGGTTAGTCTTTTGCCATGAAAAAGACACAAAAATCCGTGCCTTACACGCATGGGGAACTTTATCCCAAATCCTAAGTAGGGATAAGTCTACGCCTAACACGCGTCGCCGGTTAGTCTTTTTCCGTAAAAATGACAAAGTCTATGTATTCAAAATCATAGCATCAAGTCTAAGAGAGTTCATTCTCTTAGCACAACGTTACATGTGGAACGGATTTAGACAATCCACATGCTAGCCCGACTCAAACGGTAGTCGGTAAAGGCTTATCAAATCCGTTGATGGCTGAGGGTTTGCCAAAAATCCTATGCATGTTTGCAGGTTCATCAACTTAATGGACATGAGCCGAGACTTGAAACAGATGAGCTGAAGACAAGTTTCAAAGACTTAGTCAAAAATGCATGAAAGTCACCTCCGCGTCTCACATCGAAACGCAGATGTCAGACCCGCGTCGCAAAAACCATAACGCCAAGGTCACAGCCGCGTTTCAAGTCAAAACGCCGAGGTCAGACCCGCGTTACAAAAATCACGACGCCGAGGTCACCTCCGGGTTCCAAATTTCAAACGCCGAGGTCAGACCCGCGACGCAAAAACTGAACGCCGAGGTCACACCCGCGTCTCAAGTTCAAAATGCAGGGTCCACCCCCACATTCTAGAAGCAGGATAATGCCGCATACCTTCACACAGGTTCTATGTGACGAATCCCTTCAACCAAGATGCCTTCAAAGCGAGTGCAGAGAGAAACTCCTTTGCGACAAGGAATCAACAACTCCAAGATCAGAGTTAAGATCCAAAGTATTCCGAAAATTCGTCCCAGTCAACCGCGAACTTTCGAAAACTTTGGAGGGGGTTCTGTAGGCAGTCTAAAAATCACAATAGATAGCTTATCCCCCATCAAACACCGATGATGGAAGTTACAATCTGACGACTTCCAGAAGGCTACAATTTGAAGACTTTCACGTAGATTGCTGAAGGTTACAATCTGACGACCTTCACGACAACCGATGAAAGCTCTAGTTCAACGGCCTTCACAATCAACATCGGGAGTTACAATCTGACGACTCTCATATTCTTAAGGAGCCAAGACGAAGATTACAAGACAATGATCTTTGCAACGCTATGACAAAAAGAGATTACTTGGTGCCAATCTCTTCAAGACGCGGAGGTCCTCCCCGTGTGTCAATAGTAAAAACGCCAGGGTCGGAACCCGCGTTACAACATCAAAACGCTAGGGTCGAAACCCGCGTTACAATGTCAAAACGCTGGAGTCGGACCCGCGTTACAACAAGCCAAAACACGAGTGACCCTCGCGTTCATTGGTGTTCAGCCAACACCCAACCTCGCGTCTCAATTCTAAGAGGCGAAGTTAGGGTCCTGAACGCCAACGTGGGTGTTTGACTCATTCAACATGAGCTGAACGGTACTAAAACCACTTCCCACGATTTGGGGGCGGTTACACCCCACTTAGGAGAGATTTAAGGGGCGGTTACACCCCCCTAATCCCCTATAAATAGGGGTAAACTCAACTGAGTTAAGAGGTTGGCTTTTCCTTCTTCTTGGTTGGGATTTTCGGATCTGGACTTGGCAGCAATAGGAGCTTAGATCATCTTCAACAGCGAGCTCCTTCAACCTTGGCTTATCAACCGAACTTTCGGTTCAAAATAACTCTTTTACAGAGTTCTTCAAAACTCGTTCAGAGTTATCAACTCATCAAGAGTTTCAAACTTGCCACGCAAGTTCTCCACAACGTCAAATCGTGAGGAGAAGACATCGTTCCAGTGAATCAAGACGTCGGATCGTCAACGGAGAGCAAACTCGACGCGAGTATTCGAGGGAGGCACTCCATCGCTACCGTGAAGAACCCAGTTTTAAACAAAGGAGAAAACCCAATTTGTTTTCTTCTCTTTTGTAATCAAGTTGTAATCGGAATTAAAGGAATTCAATTCAATTTTCTTTTATCTTCTTTATTGCAATTTTCCTACATACACTCTTGTAGAGGGGCCGACGCTGGCGTAGGTTCTTGCTCTAAAGGAGCAGCTGAAGTAGTCCCGGGGGTTGGCGAACCTGCACGAAAAAATGGTCGGAACGCGAAAAAAGCATGCGGGATAAGTCGAAACAAACTTAGCTTACTGGTGAGATAAAAAGGAGTATAACCTGATGCTTTATCAGATGGAACCTTGGGAGCATCATCAAAAAGAGTTATGTCATCCATAGAATTGCGCTCCTCATCTTCTGTATCATCACCCGGCAAGTTGCCAACTTCAGTACCCTCACCACCTCTATCTTCGTCAGCTTCACCACCGGTCGAGGAGCCTTCGTAATCAACTCGTTCTTCATCATCTTGAGTAGCTGAAGATTCAGGAAGACTGGTGCCAGCAGCTGGTTTAGTCATACGTTCTGTTGTAGGACTAGGACTTAAACCCTCAGCCAGCAGTATTAAGGCTGAAGGAGAAGGAGTTGGATTCTCTTCGAGACCCCTTGGTTCTAATGTTGGAGACTTAGGGAGGTCCATCACTGGAGCAGATTCTGCATCTGCAGCCATTAACTCATCCTCTTCGTCCTCAGGAGGATGATAAGAAGAAGCACCGCCTGAAAGGGCTGGCCCCTGAGAGCGAAGCCCGGTTCTATGCGGTAGGCCCGCTACAGATGACTCCTGTTGCCCTTCATCTATAGCAGCCCGGATGGCTTCAGCCATCAACTTGGGTTTTGGTTGGCCTTTGGGAGGAGAATCAACCAGCAGTTTCCGACGGGTTTGCTTATCATACTTGCTGG
This sequence comes from Asparagus kiusianus, assembly GCA_022839385.1. NCBI lineage: Eukaryota > Viridiplantae > Streptophyta > Magnoliopsida > Asparagales > Asparagaceae > Asparagus > Asparagus kiusianus. The sequence continues at coordinate 51,078 of BQKN01060111.1, forward strand.
CTTCTTCTGCAGAAAGTTTTCTTTTCCCCGTCGCTCTCGTAATGGGAGGCTCAGCCACACGTTGTTCTTCTCCTGGAGCAGGCTCAGCTGTTTGTTCCTCTTCCTGCCCAACAGGCTGGTTCTCAACGGCTAAGAACTCATCAATCCCTCTCAAACGGGATGTCTTTGACCCCCTCCTTAAGGAATACATGTGCCTAATGTCTTTCAGGCACGATGAATTTATGTTGTAGTTGGGAGTCTGAGAAGCGGCGTAATACCAATTACAGAAGCTTATGGAGGTGTAGGAGTTGGCAGCCTTGTGGGGAAGCCTGAAGATGGCCTTGGTACAACCTGCTACAGAATAATACCAGGCCCTAGCTCCTTCATACAAGTTGCCCACAACCGATAGTTGAGGACGAGGGTTACCGACGTACAACTGATCGTAACCAAATTGGCGAGCAAACCTATAAGGTTGGTAGGGCTCGACGAAACAGTTGACGCCTTGCCGGAAGACTAAGTAGCCTGGCCGGATGGAGAGAAGCCAATGGAAAATACCTCCACTTAGCTGAGTGAATCCGTTAGGACCAGCTACGTCCTGATATTCTGCGCCATAAATACCGCCCTCGAAATCAGGGAAACAGCGGTAGATATGGAAGTGGGTATCTCGCGCCAAGATTTGGCGAATCCTAACCATATACCCCCCTTCCCACTTCGCAGACTCTAGTCTTTGCACGAATGGGATGAATGAATCTTCTGGGGCAGAGGCTGCACTCATCAATGAAGGACAGTGGAGCACGTACCAAAGCCATCAAATAGGTATATGGCATTGGTACCCTAGGATTAGGAGTCTTGAAAGCCTTGCGACCCTCGGACTCCACCTCTGTAGTGTTAACGAAGTCCGAGGTCAGCTCCCGCAATCCAAATTGTAAACAACCCATCATAGCACTGAGGAGGCTCACAGGCTTCCCGTGGGCTAAAAGAACAGCGGGGTAGATCACCTCAACAGCAAGAGCGTCGATCGGCCTGGTAGCGACGACGCACCGCTTGAGCCACAGCATCAAATACCCAGCCAAAAGCGCTGTATCAGAGATAGGGAGCAGAGCTTGGTAATGGAAACTCTCGAATTCCGTATGGGCCGGGAAAACATCTTCCTTGGCCTCATTTGTGTAGTGAGAGGTAGCATCATCAATCCGGGCTTGGACTTCTTCCAAAGTGCTGGCCGATAATCGGGACACTAAGCCCCCCTTACTGGTCAAGTTCTGGAATAAATATTCCGCCCAAGACACTTGTTTAATGCCGCTTCCGCGGGCCCCCGTCAGCTGCATACAGATGTGGAAGTGACACATGACTTCCCATAAAGTGGCATAAATTTCGGGGCTGGCCTTCTTTAAAAGTTGGAGTTCCGCCGATCCCGGAACAAATTCTTCATACGGCAAATCTCCAAGAAGAAGACCTGAGACTTCGTGCATCTCGTGAAGAGCGAAGCCTAACTCCCCCACAGGAGTGAAGAAAGTGCAAGTATCAGGGTTATACTTCTCTAGTATAGAGAAGAAGTTAAAGTGGCTCTGAACAATTCCAAACTTGGTGGCCCGCACAGGGACTTTCAAACCAGCCTGGGAGAGGGGCGCATCCAATTCGTCCAAAACAAACTTGGTCATCCGGGTCCACCACCCTGTCACTGGAGAATGAATCCAGCCAGGAATTCTGAATCCTTGCGCGGGAAATTCCCCTCTCTTCTCCACAAACCTCTTAACAAAAGTCCTCGCGGGACTAGCCACTTCGCCAAGGGGATACTCCTTAGCAAATAAACCTGGTCGTAAAGCAGTCACCTGCCGGCCATAACCTGCCGAGCGGACCCCGTGGAAAGTCAAAGTTCCAAGAGCAACTCCGTCTTGATCCTTCACCAAGGGCCAATCCATGTGCCTCGGGACGGATGCACACTGGAAATAAGATATGAGGAACATTCTCTCCATGTTGGGCAAGAAAAGGTTGCGGTCTTCAACTTTCCGCAGCCACTTATAGTTCCCGTCATAAGCGGTGTCGGCATCAAAGTCAACAAAGTCCCCGAAGAGGAATCCAGGTTTGACTATTGGCTTACGGTTCGTGTGCTCAAACTTAGCGTCTGTAACCAATATCTTAAGAGTTTCGGGAGAAGCTTGTGTGACTAATTCTGTGCGACTCTTATCCTTAAAACGGAAGACTGGGAGTTCTTGGCGCGAATTGAATGTCATGTTCATGTCCACTCCACCTACATGTCCAAAATGGTGGCGAAAAAGAAGTGGTTCACTGGTATGACGCACTGCAAAACGAAGAAAAAATCAGTTAAGTCAAAAGCAAAGCCCAGACGCGAAGGTCAACACCCGCGTTAGCAAAGCTCAGACGTGAAGGTCGACACCCACGTCAGCAAAGCTCAGACGCGAAGGTCGACACCTGCGTCAGCAAAGCTCAGACGCGAAGGTCGAACCTCGCGTCAGAAAGTTCAGACGCGTAGGTCGACCCTCGCGTCAAGAAGCTGAGACGCGGAGGTCAAACCCCTCGTCAAAAATACCAAACGACGGAGTCGAGCCCCGCGTTATTTGAAACGAGTTTCCTCGTTGGATCCAAAGATCAAAACTTGCCGAAGCAAGTTCAACGACCACGAAGGCCATGCTTACCACCGATCAAAGGAAGCTGAGGCGGCACGTTCGCCTGAGCGGCAGCGCCGCCGGCCGGCGCTGACGGTGCCGATTCTCGAGCCGCAGCGGCATCAGATCGAGGAGAACGAGGAGCGGGCTTCTTGGGTGCCATGAGATCTCGTCGGAGGAGATGAACAGTTCTCGCCGGAGATCGAACGAAAATTCTTTCGTTAGAATTTCAAGAAGAGCCGAATGACTCTGATTTGACCCTTAGCGGTCTATTTATAGACGGCTGTGACAGCCTGTTAAATCATAACAAATAGGATTCGAGATCAGAATCCCGCCCAAACCGACCTTCGCGTTCGGGTCGGTTGAAATTCCAAAACGATGGGCTCACCCACGCGTTCCAATTCTCAAATGCATAAGCTGTTTATGCATTGGACCATTATAATTGCAGCTTTTTAAAAGAAGAGCTAGCAGCGATCATCAAGGCGACCAAAGCCGGGGAGAAATAGGCGACTCCGCAGGGGAGTCTATGGGAGAAGCACAGATAGATTACAGTCAACAACATTAAAATCATCTGGCTCGATCAGACGAAGTGAGAAATCAATTCACAAGATTTTGGGGTCCAAAGTATTCCGAAAATTCGTCAACCGCGAACTTTCGAAAACTTTGGAGGGGGTTCTGTAGGCTGTCTAAAAATCATAATGGATAGCTAATTAAAACAAGCCCCGACAATGGAAGTTACAATTAAATGACTTTCAAATCACTGCATCCGCAACTCCACAATCACCGCAAACACTACTTCATTTCTGAGATGATTGATCTTGATGGTTGCGATAACAACATGACCAATATTATATTAGCAACTATTAGAGATGCTGATGAGCAGTGGGATGATTTCAGAAATAAAAGGTTGGACTTAGTTGGTGAGTTGCTTGGTAGAGAGCTGTGGGCAAATATTCGTCTGAAAGACACTATGGATGTTGATTCCCGTCAAAGCTCCTACAACGGAAGCTATAATCAAATAGTTTTCGGGTCAATAAACAAAAACTGTAAATGAAGGACTTTTCACATAGATCGAGAAGGGTTACAATTCGACGATACTTCCGATAACTGATGGAAACTCTATTCAGCAAGCTTCATAATCTACAGTGAAGGTTACAATCTGACGACTTTCACACTCCACAACAGCTAAAGCGAGGATTACAGAACAATGGTCTTTACAACGCCTTACGGAAGAAGTCACAAGTCAACAAACTTCTTCTAAAACACGGAAGTCATCCCCGCGTTACAATTATGGAAGTGCAGGCGACCCCCGCGTTTCCAAGTCACAAATCAACGTGAGCGACCCTCGCATTCGTGGGAGTTCAACCCACACCGACCCCCACGTCACCAAGTAGGCGACAAGCCAAAACGTGAGCGACCCTCGCGTTTATCAATGTTCAGCTAACACCCAACCTCGCGTCTCAATCCTAAGACACGAAGTTGGGTTCTGAACGCCAGATTGGGCGTTTGACTTGTTCAAACACAAGTCGAACGGTTTCAGAACTGTTTCCCACGATCTGAGGAAATCACGCCCACGTAGGAGCGGATTTAGAGGGCAGTTACACCCCTAATCTCCCTATATAAACTCAACAAACTCAACTGAGTTAGGGGCTGACTGGTTGGATTTGGGCAGATTGGATTCTCAGTATCTAAACCGCACGGGTTTGGAGGCGATTCAAGATCTCAACCACTCAGGTTCGGTGATTCAACAGCAGCAGTGAAATCCTTGAAGATAGGATTTTTGAATCAATCTCAGAAGATCAAATCTGAGAGGATTCTTCAACAACAGAAGATTAGCTTGATCATTAACCGAATTTTCGGTTCCAACAACTCTATCTACAGAGTTCTAACTCGTTCAGAGTTCTTAAACTCATTAAAGAGTTACGTATAAAAACTTCCCACAGAAGTTCATCGTTCCCACGAGATAAGAGACGGTCAGATCGTCAACGGAGAGCAAATTCGACGCGAGCAATCGAAGGAGGCATTCCATCGCTACCGAGAAGAACCCAAATTTTAAACAAGGGGGAGAACCAAGTTCGTTCTCCTCTCTTTTGTAATCGAATTGTAACCGAAATTAAAGGAATCAAAATCAAATTTCTTTTCTTCTCTTCATTGCAATTTTCCAACATACATTGAGAAATAACATGCCTTGCAAGACTGTTGATATCAAATCAATTAAGATTAGAACCCATGATAGTATTGTTAGAACATTGAGCAATGTTCGTCATATTGCAGAGTTAAAAAAGAACCTCATTTCTTTAGGCACCCTTGACTCAAATGGTTTTAAGTTTTCGGCTGCAGGTGGATTTTTGAGATTTAGTTAAGGCTCTCTTGTTGTGATGAAAGGACAGAAGGTATATACCCTCTATATCCTTGAAGGCTGCTAATGTCAGGTGCTACAGCTCTGTCATCCCCAGAGGATTCATATTCAGATACTAGCATATGCGGTTAGGGCATATGAGTGAGAGAGGACTGTATGTATTGAGCAAACAAGGTCTGTTTTGTCGTCAGAAAACTAGCAAACTAGACTTTTGTGAGCATTGCGTTTTCGGCAAACACCATAGAGTATCTTTTAGTACCGGTGTCCACAGAACCAAGGATACTTTAGATTATATCCATTCAGATGTTTGGGTTTCCTCTCAGGTTCCATCGAAAGATAGAGCTTGTTTTCTGCTAACATTAATTGATGATTATTCCAAGAAAGTTTGGGTGTATCATTTGAAACATAAGAGTGATGTGTTTGCAACCTTCAAGTAATTGAAAATCATGATTAAGAAGCAAACAGGAAAGAAAGTAAAGCGCCTCAGAACCGACAATGAGATGGAGTTTTGTTCTATAGAGTTTGACCAGTTCTGTAAGACTGAAGGTATTGTACGCCATCGTATAGTTCGGCATACACCACAGCAAAATGGAGTTGCAGAAAGGATGAACAGAATACTTTTAGAGAGAGCTCAGTGCATGCTCTCTAATGCTGGTTTGTCAAAAGACTTTTGGGCCATTATAGTCAATACAGCTTGCTATTTGATAAACAGACCTCCTTCTACATCAATTGATTTTAAGACTCCAGAAGAGGTATGGTCTGGTGCTCCTGCTAATTACTCTTATTTAAGAGTATTTGGTTGCTGTGCTTATTTTTATGTTAATGATTGTAAGCTTGAACCTAGAGCAAAGAAAGTTATCTTTCTAGGATATGCTACTGGGGTGAAGGGATATATATTGTGGAGTTCTGATCCCACCTAAGTTTATTATTAGTAGGGATGTTACTTTTGATAAAAAAATTCATGCTTCACCCGAGAAATGAGTTTTTTATTGACACTACAGTTACTGAAAAGGAGTATAGCAAGTAGGTGGAGCTAGAGAGCTCAGCTTCAAAGAAAGTGCTTGAGGGCGCTTATGTTGAACCAGTTGATACTGTCGAAAGCTCAACTTCAGATGCTGATACACCGCAAGAGTAACAATATAATATTATGACCGGGAGAACAAAAAGACAGATCCGACCTCCTTAACGCTATGCAGACATGTTTGCTTACGTTTTGAGTATAGCAGAATCGATTGAGATTTCGGAACCTTCTACCTATAAGGAGGCTATAAGTGGCAATGAGGCTGCAAATTGGACTGTTGCGATGACTAAAGAGATGAAGTCTCTTCACAGGAACCATACATGGGAGTTAGTGAAGCCACCAAGGGGACAAAAAATTGTTGGCTATAAATGGGTCTTCAAGAAGAAAGAAGGAGCTCTGGATAGAGATTCTTTAAGGTACAAGGCACGCTTGGTAGCTAAAGGCTACAGTCAGACCAAAGGTGTGGAATTCAATAAAGTATTCTTTCCAGTTGTAAAACACACCTCAATCCGCGTGTTGCTTGCCATGTTTGCTTATTTTAATTTGGATATTGAGAAACTTGATGTGAAGATGGTTTTTTTTACATGGCAAGCTTGAGGAGAAGATCTTTATGCATCAGCCAGAGGGGTTCATTATTGAAGGTAAAGAAGATCATATGTACAGGTTGAAGAAATCTTTTTGTGGGTTGAAACAGTTTCCGAGACAGGGGTATTTGAGATTTGATACTTTCATGTTTGAGCATAGTTACTCTAGGAGTAAATATGATAGTTGTGTTTATTATAAAAAGGCTCAATGATGGTTCTTTTGTGTATTTGCTTTTGTATGTTGATGACATGTTGATTACAACTAATGATATATCAGAAATCAATAAGTTAAAATCTTAACTCAAACATGAGTTTGAGATGAAGGACTTGGGAGCAGCAAAGAAAATTTTGGGGATAGAGATCTATAGGAACAGTTGAGAAGGAAGTTTATTCCTATCTCAGAGGAGAAATACATCAAGAAGGTGTTAGAAAGATTTGGCATGCTTGATGTCACACCTGTGAAGACTCCGTTTGCTACTCATTTTCGTCTTTCAGCAGATTTGTCACCTCAGACTGAGGAGTAGTAGTAGTACATGTCTTGTGTTCCTTATGCTAGTGCAGTTGAAAGCATTATGTATGCTATGGTCTGCACCCATCTAGATATTTCACATGCAGTTAGTGTTGTGAGTCGGTATATAGATAAGGCTGGAAAGGTCCATTGACAAGCTATGAAATGGATACTTAGATATTTGAGAGGATCTTCTAATATTGATTTCTATTTTGGCAGGAACACAAACTTAGATTGCAGAATACTTTGCTATTCTGATTCAGATTATGCGGGCGATTTAGATAAGAGACGATCTTTGACAGGTTATATATTAACTCTTTCAAGTAGTGCCATTAGTTGGAAGGTGACTCTACAGTTGACTGTTGCTTTGTCTACTAAAGAGGCAAAGTATATGGCAGTGACAAAACCAGTGAAAGAAGCTATTTGGTTGAGAGGTTTGGTTGAAGATCTCAGCTTACACCAAGGTGTTACTACAGTATCTTGTGACAGCCAGAGTGCTAAACGTTTGACGAAATATCAGATACATCATAAAAGAACCAAACATATAGATGTTAGGTATCATTTTATTAAAGAAAATTAAAGTCATCAGGATTGAGAAAATTGGTACTACAGATAATCCAACAGATATGATGACGAAGCTCGTACCTTCACGCAAGTTCGAGCATTGTATCGAATTGCTTGGAGTTCAACAAAGCAGAGGTTAAGCCTATAAGGGGCTTCTGGCGAGACAGTAAGAGTAGAGAGAAGATCTTCATATTCAAAGTCAATATGAAGATTTGTAGTCTGACTTTGTATATGAAAGGCCAAATACCACCTACCTTCACTGTGCCACCAAACCACAATCCTGTTTCACCTACCATTTTAATTTTTCAATATTATTTGAAGGCTATATAAGGAGGGTGTGGAGAGAGTTTAGGATAGAAAACACAACAAACAGAGAGAAGAAGTGAGAGTTAGAGAGAAGAGAGTGAGATAGAAAGAGAAGTCTTTCTTTGTGTGATTATCTGGTTAGAGAGTGATCTTCTCTTTTGTAATATTTTTTTTTGTGATTAGTAAAGTTTTCTGCTGTTCTCGCCTTTGGACGTAGGTCATACTGACCGAACCACGTTAAATCATTGTGTGCTGTTCTTTGTGTTCATTGTGTTTATTCAGTGTTGTTATTCTCCACTCTTGTATACACATCTTCTGTGTCTGTGAAGTCTCCCGCTGCAACTCTAATGACCAATGAAACCAAGATAAATTAGTTGTTAAAGCCAACTATTCTTCCTTAGCCGCATCTCGTAAATCATTAATAAGTAATTAAGAAAAATATGCCATAAATAATCTCTCTTTAAGTGGAATAATGGCTCGTAGAATTCAAGGGAAATTTTAAGAGGGATTGAAAAGGCTTCTATTTGATTTTCTAGTAAAATGAAAGGGGTAGGAATTCTATTAATACATGGAAGTTATGCACAACATTTGATTACAGATTCTCCATATATACAACACATTTGTCAGTGGCATGAAAATGAAATTTCATTGAATTATTAGTTCAGAGAAATTGTTCCTCTACAACGTTACAAATATTTTTCTTACAGTTTTACTTACTACTCTGATTGAACCTCAGTGGGAACATCATTTAGGTCTAAATAGATGTATAATCATTTTTCAGATAAAATTGGGAACATGGGAGTTTATATAATCAAGGAATCAACAAGTTAGATGAATGGTTTTCATCTGATTCCCTCTATTTTAAAGGAGATGGAGGATTTCGTAGATTTTTGGTATCTTGATCTCGTATTTACGTTCTTCTTGCTGTTTGCTGTGCTGTTAGAACCCTTGATTATTCTTTAGATTTTTTTCTTTATTCAAGAAATCCAGTAGTTTCAATGTTTCATGAATGATCGGTTGCATAAATGATCATTCTTGAGATTTTTTCTTGAATTGTTTCTAGAAATTTAGTAGTTTCGTGAAAACCTTTTGATTTTTTCCCCGATTAGTTCATTTCTTTCATTTACCCTAATTTGAATGTAGTGGAAGAATTTAACATTTTGGGGGTAAAATGACAGGGGGTATGTGATGATGGGTAGAATCTAACATATGTCTTTAAATTGAGTCCACCAGCATCTTTCGTTCATTTTGTGCTTGTATATAAGCTTATGATGATGCTAGAGTTATGTGAAAACTTGAATGCTTTCTATGCTTCTATGTATGTCATTGATGTTGGTTCATGGTACAATAAAAAATGCACTACATATTTTGATTGATTGCATATGTTAGTGATTGATGTTGGTTCATTCGTGCTTTATTTTGATGCAGGATTCAGTGTTTGACACTGTAGTTACTTTGATTGATCCAACACGTTTGAGGTAGCTAATTCAAATGCAATCTACATGCTACCAATTATAAGTTTAGGAAGAGGCTAAGGTTATATAATATAGAAATGTTAGGGACACACCTACAACCACAATTCCAACCACACCTCTACTCTCTCTATAGTGCATTGGGACCCACATGAAATTTTATTTTTAAAATTATATGTGGATCCCAATACACTATAGAGAGAGTAGAGGTGTGGTTTGGATTGTGGTTGAGGGTGTGTACCTAACACCCCTCTATATAATATGCATGACCATTGATGCTCTCTTCAATATGTTGGATTGAGTACATGTTTATTTCTCGACTTATTTACTTCTATAGTTGTGATTTATGCTATGGTGAAGGTCAACAATATAAGGTAGCAACCTACTATGTGTTTACAATGTACTAGATGGCTAACAATGCAACTGAGTTAGCAACCTACAATGTAAGTACGCAGTAATGAATGGTTAGCTGTGATGTCTTAGACCTATATCTGAGCTTTGATGCCATTCAGATTTCCTTTCTCAATGAGGAGTTAAATTGCTTTCATTTTAAGTTTGTTTGCATAGTTAGCAATGAGTTTAGTTTATAGTTTAGTTTTGAGACTTCTAGGTTATCATCTATGCTTATGATTATGTATGTGATATTTCTAATCTATTGGTTCTGCGACTTCCAGGTTGTGCTAATTTGCTTATGATTCTACATTGGCTTATGATTCCATGTTCCGCTAATTTGCTTATGATTCTGCGACTTCTAGGTTATCATCTTTGTTGTTTATTTATCTTTAAGTCATGGTAATGTTGGGTCCTTTTGTTTTGATGATGATTAACAAACAATTTACTACTAATGTTGTTTGTCTAATGTTTGTGTTTTTAATTTATTGTAGACAAACAATATGTTGGAGGATGGATGGAATCAACGTTCACAATCACTCATAATATAACTACACTAACTACCATCTCAAGTGTTGGTCTCTAGCCCGTGTCTCCCTCAAGTGTTAGGAATTACAACATTTTTCTAGGCATTACCATCTATCCAACTCCTCTTGGAACAACCCCGTCTCTCACCACACACTCCTCTTGATGTACTAGTGTATTACAAAGTGAACCTCAAAATTATAGCTCACAACAAATGATTATTCTCTAAACAATAGGAGAACTCTATTAAGTACAACTCAAGGTTACAATCTCTCACAAGAGCAAAGTGGAGATCATCCTTTGGTGTTTGAGCATTCACTCTTCTCCCCCTCTCTTGTTATCATTAGAGAAGTTTTCCTAAACTCTATTTCTAGCTATTTATTATTTTGTTTATAATTTCCATATACAGTGTTATCAGTCGACTGATGAATGTGTTCAGTCGACTAAAGAAAGTGCCTGGAATAATAAAAAGTTTCTGTTTTGTTTTGATCGACTGACCAGTTGATCAGTCGACTGATAAGGTCTGTCAGTTGACTGATGAGCTGGAAAACGCCTCTAACGGTCAGTTCATCAGTCAAGTGATGAAAGTCGTCAGTCGACTGATGCTGTAACGACTAGTTTTTTTAGCCTTTTACAGATTTGGGTTTTTGGTCTTTTTGCTTTGTTTTTCTTGTGTTTTGGGGTCTCTATAAATATTCCTCATACCTCAGACCAAAAATCAAAAAGAGAATGGTTTAAGAAAGTTTAACAAGGGTTTAAAAGTTTATTTTAGAAGCTTTTAAGCATTTTACAGTTTAAGTTTGTGAAGCAATTTTCACAAGAGCAAAGTGGATTTCATCCTTTGGTGTTTGAGCATTCACTCTTCTCCCTTTCTCTTGTTATCATTAGAGAATTTTTCCTAAACTCTATTTCTAGCTATTTATTATTTTGTTAATTTCCATATGCTAGATTTAATTAAATTGAGTTTAGTTTGATTTTGTTTTATTAAATCTCATTGTTACACACACCCACTTGAGCTTCTAGTATTTTCATACATAGTATAATTTGGGGTGTGAGAGATTGTAACATTGAGTTGTACTTAATTGAGTTTTCCTATTGTTTAGAGAACAATCATTTGTTGTGAGCTATAATTGTGAGGTTCACTTTGTAATACACTAGTACACCAAGAAAAGTGTGTGGTGAGAGACGAGTTCGTCCCAAGAGGAGTAGGATAGGTGGTAATGTCTAGATATATAGAGGTTGTAATTCCTAACACTTGAGGGAGACACGGGCTAGAGATCAATACTTAAGGTGGTAGTTAGTGTAGTTACATTATGAGTGATTGTGAATGTTGATCGGTGAGCGTTAAAAACTGACATTGTGAAGTATAAATATTTTGCGGGTAAGCGTAGAAAACCCGGTGTGATAGTGAAGATCTCTTCAAGGTGAGGAGCGGAGACGTAGGTCGTGGGGACCGAACTCCGTGAACATATCATTTTTTTTGTGATTGCATTGGCGCACTTTTACATTCGTGCTTACTATTCATATTAACTTTGTCAATTGCTCATTGTTTATATTGCCTATTATCTAGTTTAGTTTATTCACCATTGTGTTAACTTGTATATCCTTGCACATATATTGTTAATATCTCTTTTGCTAGGATATATTTGTTAATTAGTTTTTAATTTAACATAAATCGGATTAGATTAGCAATAACCCTATTCATCCTCCTCTAGGGTTCTTTCCTAGTGGCATTAGGGTCCTTTCAATTGGTATCAGAGCACTTTCAGGTAATGTGCTTTACTGCTTTGGCAACTCAAGTAATATATGATTTCTTTTCAGTCAGTTATTTGTTGATGCACAACTGATTAAGCAGTTCGAAATCTAGCCCATTGTATTCACTATTTTTTCCTCATGAAAAATCTGACTAAATTTGATTCTACTTTTTTCTAACTTCTGTCACAGCTAGATGCTGGTCAGCAACAACATTTCAGTATGGTTTTCAATGTATGTACCTCAATTTAATTAAGGCTCCATCAGCTCAATAGATATCTCATATTGTATAGGCACCTGACAGGATTCAGATGCTTATTGGTTTGATGTTAAGATTTCATAAATCATGCAACTTAGTTTTTTTTAATGTTGAACAGGTAAACTTGCAGATCGACGGATGAAGAGATTGAACAAACTGTAGAGGCAGTGGGGTATGGTTCTGTCAAGTAAGCTTTTTTAAGATTGTGATTCATCTTTGATTACAGTCCTCAAGTCTCAGTAAGTAGTTTTTAGTCTTTAATAGTTTTTAGCCTTATGTTTAGTCTTTAATAGTTTTTAGTCTTTTGTTAAGAGTGTAGATCTTTAATAGTTTTTAGTCTTATGTTTTTGGATTACTAATATTGTTCTTGGGGAAGATGATTATTCACTCAATCATAGTGCGCAACACTACGCATATAGCTTTTGAATGTCAAACATTAGTGAACGAGAAAATATACCTAAATGAATTCCTTGTGGTGTTTATATATTTTCTTGTCATACTCTTGTCATACTTTAAGGTCATGTATGAAAACAACTGCTTCTTTTCATTGGAAGAAACTACAATAGATTTTCATAATTTTAATTGTTTCTTGATTTATTGGAAGCTACCCTCTTGTTCCTTTCAGTTCCTCTTTTGCTTTTTTTTTTGGTTGCGAGGTGATGGATGGTGAAGGGGAGA
>BQKN01060111.1:80667-91509 GCA_022839385.1 Asparagus kiusianus
GCCTCCACATCCAAGAATCTGTCACTTTTGATTGAACCTGCCATATAAGAATTTGTTCATTACTATAAGAATTTGTTGGGGACTGCCAGGCCTACTTCTCCCCTTGATCCTGCAATGATCTTAAAGGGCCCTATCTTAACTTCAAACCAGTGTAGTGATCTTTGTTCTCCTGTTACCAGGGATGAGATTAAGCATGCATTATTTTCAATGTCTGACACTAAAGCTCCTGGTCCGGATGGTTACAATGCTTCTTTTTTCAAGGCTGCCTGGAGTATTATAAATGAGGACTTGTTCCTTGCTATTGAGGAGTTTTTTCACTCAAGTAAGCTGTTAGGTACTCTTAACACAACAGCTATTACATTGATACCAAAGATTCAAAATCCCAACTCAACCTCTGAATTTAGACCCATCTCATGGTGCAATGTTATATATAAAATTATCACAAAGATAATTGCAAACAGGGTCAATAAAGTCTTGGGATACCTTGTTAATGAAGCACAAAGTGCTTTTGTGAAGGGGAGACTTATTTCTAGCAACTTTTTGTTAGCTCATGAGTTAATCAAGCACTATGGAAGGAAACAAAATTCTCCAAGAGCTATATTAAATATTGACTTGAAAAAGGCTTTTGATACAATCAGTTGGGAGTTCATCAAGGCTATGCTTACTGGACTGGGATTTCCTACCATTATGATCAACTGGATCATGGAGTGTATAACTACACCAAAATTCTCAATAGCAATTAATGGAGGATTGCACGGATATTTTCAGGGGGCTAGTGGTTTAAGGCAAGGGGATCCTCTCTCCCCTTACCTATTTGTCATTGGTATGGAGTATTTGTCAAGGAGACTAAGTGCTTTGAAGGATGATAGAATGTTTAAATTTCATCCGAAATGTTCAAAACTGAAAGTTACTCATTTGATATTTGCGGATGATTTGCTTTTATTTAGCAAAGCTAATTTATGCTCAATTACCAAAATCTATCAGTGCTTTCAAGATTTTAGTCTGGTTTCTGGACTGGATGCAAACTTGAGTAAGTACTCTGTTTATCTAACTGGGATTGAGGAGGGCATTAAGACTCAAATATGCAACTACTTGAATTTCTCGGAGGGTGTTCTGCCTATGAAGTATCTTGGTTTACCACTCAGTACAAAGAGACTATCCTATATTGATTGTTCTTCATTGATTGGAAAAATTCAGGACAAGTTCTAGTTTTGGCAGCAGAGCAGAAAACTGTCATATGCAGGTAGACTTCAACTTATCAAATCAGTCATTCTTGGTATCCAAACTTTTTGGATTAGCAACTATATTTTGCCAATCAAAGTGTTAGAGAGGATTGATAAGCTATGCTCTGATTTTCTTTGGGGAAAAAAATTCATCTAGTTGCATGAAACTCAATCTGTCAGGAGAAAAGGAAGGGTGGTTTGGGCCTATTCTCGGCAAAACTTTGGAATCATGCTGCTGCTACAAAATTATTATGGATGATCCATCTTAAAAAAGATATTTTGTGGGTTAAGTGGATTCATGAGAACTATTTACAAACCTGTAATCTTTGGGAGGCTCAAAGTAGAGTGAACGACTCTTGGATGTGGAAGCAACTCCTCAAGGTGAGAGACATGCTGTTGAATAGGTTTGGAAGCTTTGCATTTCTGAAGATTGCAATTGATGACTGCTGTTGTAATGGTAAAATTCAGCACTCTGCAGTATATAACAAACTGGCACACTCAGCTCCTGCTTCAGTGAGTTGGTTTGAAACAGTTTGGGACAATTTTAACTATCCTAAACACTCCTTTACTGTCTGGTTAGCTTGCAATTCAAGACTTCTTACCAAAGATAGGCTGTGTAGACTGGGGATCTTAAATCCTAATCAAAACTATTGCGTTCTGTGTTCTGGTCATCAGCTGGAAACAAATAGCCACCTGTTTTTTGATTGCCAGTTTTTTGCGGAAATTTGGAATGGAGTTATGGATTGGTTGAATTATAAGTGGAGGTCATGTGATTGGAACAGGATCATTGGTTGGTACTCTAATAGTTTGAGAGGAAAGGGTTCCACGAAGAAGTTAAAGAGGCTTGCACTTGCTGACACAATTTATTTGATTTGGCAGGAACGCAATTTGAGAATTTTCCAGAGCAAAATGAGGAGTTCGCAGCAGGTTCTTCATAATATCAAATTGTCAGTTTATACAAAAGTATTACATGAGAGTACAAATGTTCATATGAGAGATCTCACTTTGTAGTTTTTCTTTTTGATTACCAGAGTATGTCTGGTTTTTGATATGTTACACAACGTTCATATTGGAAATGAATAAATTTAGTTCATTTACCAAAAAAAAGTTATGTACTTAATGAAATGCGCATATGCGCACACACACAGTCATCCGCTGTTGCAGGCTTGCAGCATGCATGTGGTGAAGGGTTGTACCAATTTGTTGTTGATATTCTATGATGAGAGTCTGTATTCATACTATCAACAACTCTATCGCCCCTCCCACTATTTCCACTATCAACCAGTTCTTTTCTCGCTCCAACTTTGTTGTCTGCCTGTAGTCAATAACTCAACGCCTTCCTTGGTATTGAAAAGCAGGAGCGTACCAACACGAGCTCAAGAACAATTAGAATCACCAAAGCCTTCATCCTTTGTCCTCCTGTACCTACAAAACATATACCTTGTCAATAATACCATGTTGTTGTAAGTAAAAACTCGGTATGTGGCATGATTATTACTGTTGAAGGGAAACTCTATATGGTTTTTTGGTTAAATGAGAGGGAGGAGTAATGTTATTTAGAGATGGAAATTGTATAGAGCATTTGATTACTGATTCTACACAAATATGGGACAATTGCCAGTGGGGTTAACAGCAAAATATCATCAATATGCAATTTCAGGAAGGTTTATTCGTTTACAAGCTATAAATAGAATAGCTTTTTTTATGTGGTGATGTAAAAGGATTCGGATCCTCTCCACTATCTAAAAAGTAGTGGAGAGATCACTACATAATCACAACCATTAATTATCTAGTTGGTAGTTATGATTTTTGCTTTGAGTGCATATTAGGAATGTGTGCAATACACGGGGCTGTGGTGTGTGTTAGATTTATATTGTATCATGACCGCCTACTAAGTAATCAACGATTGAGATTAAAAGTAGTGGTTTCTCCACTGTTTTTTTTGTAGTAGAGAGGATCCAAATCCGATGTAAAAGGCGTTGTGCGGAGCGGAATCGAATGACGCGAACAAGATAGGAGAACAAATCAACAACCAAAAATAAGCACCACATAACAAGATACTAAATTTTACGTGGTTCGATAATGTGCCTATGTCCACGTAGCAAGGAGGAGAAAGATTTCACTAATAGAGAGAGAGAGAGAGAGAGAGAGAGAGAGAGAGAGAGAGAGAGAGAGTACAAATGGGGGTTACAATCACTCAATAATTTCACAAAATAACCCTCAAACAAAACTCTCAAATCCCTCACAAATTCTCCCTTTCTAAGTGCCCAAACAATGTCAAAACTCAGTTCTTAATCTCTCACCTAACCCTAGAAAACGTCATGTTTCTATTTATATCAAATAGGAATCCAAAACTAACTGGGAAAACCGATCAAGCCCATAATCACGATCCGGTTGACCGAAACTATGCCCGCGGTCGACCGACCAGAGGGTCAATTTTTGACCTTGTAAATTCCACAATAATCGATCGACCGCATAGGCTTGGGCGGTCGATTGACCCGAACAGTGTTTTATGAACACTGTAAAGTGCACGGATTCGATCGTCCGACCTCAAGCTCGCGGTCGACCGACCTGCAACCAAACACGCAGTCTTCATTTTTCCTGATCCTCATCGTCGTTTTTTGAATTCTCCACCTCGGCAAAGTTTTTCCCAAAATACTGAGCCAAACTTAATATCAACCACCCTACTTGTTTCGTCCAGTACGAAGTGGAGTCAATCCACAACAACGAACTCAATCAACAACAAGTCAGGAACCCAAATGAGAACTCTAATAAGAATCTCCACCGTGTCGGTATCAACTCATCAAATTGGCTGTATCAAACTGACTTCCTACATATCATCTTGCCTAAGGAATCAATTTTCACGTAGTTTGCCTAAATGGCCTCCAAAGACCCTCAACAACGAAGAATGTTCAACTACTCTAAACAATGACTAAATTTTACCCCAGTGACAACTTTGGTCAACATATCCGCTGGATTATCCTTCGTGTGGATCTTCTCTAATATAATGTCTCCATTATCCAAGCCATCTTTCACAAAATAGAACCTGACATCAATATGTTTTGTTTGGGCATGATACACCTGGTTTTTTGCCAAATAGATAGCTAACGTGCTATCATATTTTACCCTGATGGTGTCCTGTGTAATTCCCAAGTCATCCAATAACCTCGGCAACCTTAAAGCTTCCTTAACAGCTTCAGTCAACGCCATATACTCTGCCTCGGTAGTGGAAATAGCCACTGTAAATTGTAATGTACATCTCCAACACGCTAGTGCTCCTGCTAGTGTAAACACATATCCAGTAGTAGACCGGCTGTTATTAAGATCTCAAGCATAATCCAAATCCACATATCCATCACAATCTTGCCCATTTCTCCCATTCTTCTCAAATATCAAACCAACATCCACGATACCTTTGATATACTATATGATCCACTTCACGGCCTCCTAATGACCCTTCCCGGGGTCATACATGTACCTAGACACCATGCTCATAGCCTGTGACAAATCTGACATTGTACATACCATAGCATACATCAAGCTACCCACAACACTGATATATGAAAGTTTAGACATGTATTCATGGTTCTCAACTGAAACAGATAACATCTTAGATGATAGTTTAAAATGGAGAGCTAATGGAGTACTCACCGCCTTGGCATTGCCATCAAAACTGAAGTTTTTTAGTATGTTGTGCAAGTAGCTCATCTGAGTCAACTTTAACCTCCCCTTCACCCTGTCTCTCTCAATTTACATACCCAATGTTTTCTTTGCTTCTCTAAGGTCTTTCATCTCAAATTCGGATGACAACTTCTTTTTTAACTTCCAAATAGCTGAAGTATTCCTGGAAGTAATGAGTGTTTGGGTGAAAAATTGATTTCATTGATGAGTCCATTACAGCTTCAAACACTTGCAATAAACTCAAATAAAAAATAGCCTTTTTATAAGACTTCAAATCAAAAGTTACAATTTTCTCTCAAACTACACAAAATAGATGTTTATCGCCTATTGCTTGTGTGGGATCGTTACTGGTGCCGGGATTTATCCGTGGACCGCCTACGGATCAGATCCGGTGAGCAGAAGTTTGGATAATTAATGCTTTCGCTTCACGAAGGAAGTGATTGCAATAGCGACGATTTTGACTAAGCAAAATCACGGCTCTTCTTGAGATTTAAGACTAAGCTTAAATCAGGAGGAATGGGGAAGGAGTCTCAGATCTCTCGAACCCTTGCCTTGTTGAAGAACTCCGCCAAGATCTGCTAACTCTCTGAAATTTGTGCTCCAATCTCCAATTTGATAGCACTTCGTCCTCTTGATCTCCAGATCCTTAAAAAATGAACACACGAGCCCCTATTTATAGGCTTGGTTGGTGGTTTTCTTAGATCAAAACGAGGGATTCTCTCTATCTTCAGTTAGCAACTATCTAACAACAATATCAGAGCAGTTGGAACCCCAAATCCCGAAAGAATCCATAAAAGAACCAAAAAAACCAATTCTGGCCGATTCACTGAAGTGGCTCGGCCTTGGCCGAGCGACCAAACGGTGGTTTGGCCCGTAGCCGAGCCACTGGTCTGACCGGATCGTTTCGATGCGTCCCGGTCGCCAGAGGCTTTCGCGGTTTTCTAGAGTTCGGTTCGTTCTGTTGTTTGCATGTATTTCATAGTATTATTGACTTGTACGCCGATTTTGTGGCTGGAGAGTGTACGTACCACTTGGTGGTGGCCGGTAAGCACGCTGACCACTTGGTTTGTCGATTTGGTGGCTGGTGAGTGTGCGGGCCACTTGATGGTGGCCGGTGAGCACGCTAACCACTTGGTTGAATCTTCTCGATGTGGATGATAATGTTTATCGCCTCCTCTTCGTCTCAAGCCGCATACGGGAACTTATAGGCATTTTTAGACGCCTACAGATAACCCCTCCAAAGTGTTTCATTCTCATTCCTTTAAAGAGGAGTCTGAAATACTTTGGACGTGATAGGCCTATACCCTCAGTCGGTATTAAAGGACCTATAACCGATTTTAGTTCTTGACTTCTCCACATTTCAGTCTGTTCAGTGTTTTATCGAATAGTTGCAATGCTTCCGGTACTACGTTTATCGTCTGACCGTTGCCGAAGTCTCGAATCAGAATTTTGTGAGTTAATTTTGGCTCGTCTCGCTGAGTTAACTTTTGGATTATTTATCTACGTCGCAACACGTTGAACGGTGTTGACCTAGGGCTACGCGTTAATCCGTATTGACCTTAGGGTTTCGAATCAATCGGTGTTGACTCTCATCGTAACACGTTGACCGACGTTGAACTAGGGCTATGCGTTGATTCGGTGTTGACCTTAGGGTTTTGAATCGATTGGCGTTGACTCTTATTGCAACACGTTGACTGGCGTTGACCTAGGGCTACGCGTTGATCTGACGTTGACCTTAGGGTTTCGAATCGATCGGTGTTGACTCTTATCGCAACGCGTTGACCAGCGCTGACCTAGGGCTACGCATTGATTCAGCGTTGACTTTAGGGTTTTGAATTGATCAGCATTGACTCTTATCGCAACGCGTTGACCGGCATTGACGTAGGGCTATGCGTTGACCGGCGTTGACTTTAGGGTTTTGCGTTAACGTGAGGAGAACCAGTTTATACTCGTGTACTCCTGGGAGTTTCGGGAATTAGTTTAGCCTCGTGTACCCGTTGGAGGTTGACGGGTTATCCTTAAGAATATTATACACAATATTTTCCAGGAACTTTCCGTCAATGGTGAGAAATAGTTTAGACTCGTATTCTCATTGGAGAATAAATACGGGCGTCGAATACATCGAGAAACACCTGAAAGTGGTTCAAAATGCATATGAATTATCCCCAGATCCTTCTACACACGCAGACACACATTTCACAGCTCACACGCGCGTGAATCATCAAAAAAATACTTGTAATTTGGGTCGATTCAATCTGATTTGGTTCAGGTTCGGTCTGGGTTGGTTCAGACCGGTCTGGTTCAGACCAGTCCGGTTCAGACAGGTCCGGTTCAGACCGGTTTAGCCCCCTTTAAAACTCCTCTTCAAAAGACCGATTTTTCCCTTCTTCTCTTCTTTTGTTCGGTTCCAAAACAGAAGTTCCGCCCCCCCTTTGTTGTTTTTGAGTTCTCCCTCTCTAAACTCCATCCTCTTCTCCTTTAAAAGCCTTTAAACCCATCTTCTTCAAGGCTTTCATCTTCTTTAAGGCTTCAAGCAAAGCAAGTTGGGTTTGGAGGATTTTGGGCTTCATCATCAACAAGGCTTCCCCTTCAACACTTCCCCAAGCTTTGGTAAGGTCCTCTCTCCCTCATAACTTCAATTTGATTTCCCTTCTTCTGAATTCTTCAAAATCCAAAACCCTAGTTTGTTGATTTGGGGGAAAAAAATCAAATCTTGATTTTTTTGCTCTTGAGGGGTTGGCCGAAATTAGAGACATGGATTGTGTGCAAAATTTGAGGAAGTTTGAAGGGGTTTTTTGTGCAAAAAGATGGACTGAAATCTGAGGGATTTTGTGTAAAAATAGTTGAAATTGTTGAGGGTGTTATGTGTAATAATGAGGCTGAAATTTGGAGGGCTCTTGTGCAAATTTGGGGCTGAAATTTGGAGGGCTTTTGTGCAAATATGGGGCTGAAATTTGGAGGGCTTTTGTGCAAATATGGGGCTAAAAGTTGGAGGGTGTATGTGTAAATTTAGGGCTTGAGTGTTGGTTGACAACTTTGAACCTGTACATAGTCGAACCCAAGTTGATGTTAGTCTGAATTCTTGTATATGATTGAACTCGAATTTGTATATATCCAATGCTTTTTGTATTGTCGAATTCATAAGTAACTAAACTCATGTATGCCTTGAGTCCGAACTTGTATGTTTGATTTTCCACTTGTTTTAACTTGAATGGGGGATGTCGTATAGGTTTAATCGGACCTTCAACTAGAAAATTCTATGTTGTAGAATTTCAATTGAAGATTCACAATTTCCCTTTTTACCATTATACTTCCCAATTTCTCTGAATGATTAAATTGTTGGTTCTAATTGCAGATTAGCTATGTCGATAAAGAGATCACGTACCGTGAGGGGTCGTTCTGCTACCCAATCCCCTGAGCCCGAACCTTTCAGCTGCACCGGTATAACGTCATCATTTCTCTTATTTACGACTTCACCATTAACATATCATACTGCATATTGCATCTTGCATCCTTGTTTTGTCCTTCTTGGCGAGGCAATTAGGAAGAGTCGTCACCCTCCTTCGTGAGTGTGGCCGCTTCTTGGTCAAAACACGCCTAAATTAATTCGGGGCGATTTTAATGGCATAGAGCCTTCACTCTCCTTCGTGGGTGTGACCACTTCATAGCCGTCTTTGCCTGGTCGAAGTACGCCTTAATTAATTTTGGCGATTTACATGGTATAGAGCCGTCACTCTCCTTCGTGGGCGTGACTGCTTCATAGCCATATTTTGCCTGGTCGAAGCACGCCTTGATTAATTTTGGCGATTTCCACGGTATAGAGCCGTCACTCTCCTTCGTAGGTGTGGCCGCTTCATAGCCGTGTTTTGCTTGGTCAAAACATGCCTTAATTAATTTTGGCGATTTCTACGGTATAGAGCCGTCACTCTCCTTCGTGTGTGTGGCCGCTTCATAGCCGTGTTTTGCTTGGTCAAAACATGTCTTAATTAATTTTTGTGATTTCCACGGTATAAAGCCGTCACTCTCCTTCGTGGGCGTGGCCGCTTCATAGTCGTATTTTGCCTGGTCGAAGCACGCCTTGATTAATAAGCATCTTTTTCATCTTCTTCTTCTTTTTCTTTTCTTTTCTTTTCTTTTTTTGCTTGAAAACCCATATGGATATATTATGTATGATATCCCCATTTTGTTCTCCTTAGTGAGGAAATCAGGAAGAGCCGCCATTCTCCTTTGTGGGTGTGGCCGCTTCATAGCTGTGTTTTGCTTGGTCAAAACACGCCTAAATTAATTTGGGGTGATTTCATATTGTATTGCATCACGCGGGGCGAGGTATGTTGTCGCGTTTTGCGCGATAGCGTACTTTGTCTCGCGCGCGCGTGATACCATTAAAATCATCTCACCAACTACATGATCGTGACTCTATTTCGTCGCTCCGTGAGATGAGTTCAAAGCCTGCCTAAATGACCATAAAACTTCATAATTACATTTTGTGAATGCGCATTATTTGTTTCAGTCGACTTCCCTTCAAGGGCGATTAACACCAGTGCGGTGGAAGGCCGCTCCGACGAGGCTTATGCTTCTGCTAACGACCCTATGCTCATTCCGGCTATTCCCCAATTTTCTCTGGACGTATCTGAAGAACTTCCCCAGCTAATACGTAAAGGGAATCGTCGCACCTTACAGCAATTGATTACTGATATACCTCTGGTTGAAGACATTAACTCTACTCATCCTCTAAAGAAACCATATTATCTATTTGGTGACTCTGTTGAGGACCCAATCATCCTGCCTCTTCAAGCTGAGCAATGGTTACATAAGGATGAAGGGGGCCTTTTTCTGTTAATTCAGGCCAGTCTTTGATCACAGATTAGCCTTAATAGAGAAGATCGGATCGCCACACTTGGCATAAGCTATTGCTGGCGATTTGGACCGGCTAGAGCGCGAATTCCAACGGTTATAAGAGTTGAAGACCGCTAGTACTTCAACGTACATAGCCAATCAGATGGAATCTCATCTACAAGTCTGGCGCGACACTCGAGCCTCTGTTGGACTTGAGATTCAAAAACAACAAAGTCGAGTGGATCAAATGGAGGCCGTTCTAGCTGAGAAACAAACATCTTTGTGTCAACTCGAATCCTCTATTACGTCGGGTGAAGCTAAGGTAGAGTGACTCAAAGAGGAGCTCAAGGCAGAAGAGGAGGCCCTGGGAATCTTGGGGATGGCGAAAGATGACTTGGAGCGTTCCCGGGTTGTGATATCCGGGAAATTAAAGCTCTCGAGACAGAGGTTAACCGAGATCAAAGAAGAGGCCGCGAAGACATTATCCCTCTCCGAGTAGTCTTTCAAGGTTGAATTGCAGTGTGAGCTTGAGCGAAATTATACAGAAGAACTGACGAAACTTGAACAGCAAATCCGTAGTCACAAACTTCACGTAGATTGATTGTAACGCTTGTACCTGCAAACTCGATTTTTATGAATAGAAGACATTTCTTTTTTTTGTTCATTATATTTCTTTTATTATGATATCTTACTCTATCTAGAATAATCAATCATAATACTCGTAGGATTTTTGGCAAACCCCCAGCCATCAATGAGTTTGATGAGCCTTTACCGATTAGCATTTGAATCGGGCAAGCATGCGGATTTTTTTATCCGTTCCGCATGTAATATTGTGCTAAAAGAGTTAACTCTTTTAGTGCTACGATATCGAATACGAAGACTTCGTTTTCCTCATAGGAGTAGACTAAACGGCAACGCGTGTTAGGCGCTGGCTTATCCCTTCTTAGACTTCGGGATAAAATTCCCCAGACTTAAACTCTGGTGTCTTCTTCAATCGGTAAAAGACTAAATCGGCAACGTGTGTTAGATGTAGACTTAGGATTTTTGGCAAACCCCCAGCCTTCAACGGGCTTGACAAGCCTTTACCGACTGCCGTTTGAGT
>BQKN01060111.1:113270-180352 GCA_022839385.1 Asparagus kiusianus
TAAAACCGTAACCTTAACAATTAAACCCGTAACCGTAACAATTAAACCCGTAACCTTAACAATTAAACCGTAACCTTAATAATTAAACTGTAACCTTAACAATTAAACACGTAACCTTAACAATTAAACACGTAACCTTAACAACAAATCCGTAACCTACATAACAAACCCATAACCATAACAATAAACCCGTAACCTTAACAACCAACCCGTAACCTTAACAATCAATGCATAACATTTACAACAAACCATTATCCTTAATAACGAATATTCTAAAAATATGAAAAGAATAAAAAATAAAAATAATAAAATAATAATCCTCTTCAATCATTTCAATATCATCAAAGTATCATCATGATATATAGAGAGAGAAAGAGAGAGAGAGAGAGAGAGAGAGAGAGAGAGAGAGAGAGAGAGAGAGGATACATAACCTTAACAATTAATCCGTAACATTAACAATTAACTCGTAACCTTAACAATTAATTACCCATAACTTTAACAATCTCCCAATACAAACAACAAAAATAATAATAAACAAAAATAATAAAATAATCTTCATCAATCATTTCAACTATCATCTCAGTACATCATGATAAAGAGAGATAAAACAAAAATAATAAAATAATCCTCATCATATTTTAATAAAATAAGAAAGAGAGAGAGAGAAGGGTGTTATGGTCTTCACATATTTTAATCTCTTGGGTTTTGTGTTTTGGGGGCTCAGAGAACAGAATCTTTATTTTTGGGGGAAAAACAACCGTTGACAAAGTCTTGGGGGTGGGAAGCACGTTTTCTTGGTTTTTGGGGGCTGGAAGCATTTTTCCCTTTTTTTCTGCATCACGTTTATGAAGAATGAGAGAAAGGGTTATCGGGTCTGCCAGCAGTTCACTTGGGTAAATTCGGGTTAGACAAAGGGTTAGACGGGTCAGTTGGGTCAACCCATCTAATAAACGGGTAAATTCAGGTTGATCCATTTATGACCCGACCCATATAACTTGACTCATACCCAATATAAATGGTCGGGTCGGGTCGTAAATTGCCACCCCTTCTCAACTAAGAATTTGATAATATGTTATAAACAATTTTGAAAATGTGTGCGAAATCCGAGAGGCTGAGAGACGGTGGTAGCGATGGAAGAATTCTCCTTCAAACCCTGAAGGACTTCTCTAATTTTCTCTCTATATAAAGTTCTTTCTCTCTGCAATTTCTCCCCTCATATATGTAGGAAAAAGAGCTCAGGAGATGCACAATAGTTATCTCAAAGAAGGGTTCTAATTGCATCTCAAAATAAATAAAGGATGCTAAAAAAAAAAATAATAATAACCAGCTAGCTACAATCTTGACCTAGGCAAGCCGGTTTTATCCCCTTAAACTCTTTGCTATTGCCCTAATCATTTCAGTTGGCTATCCACTTATATCAGCTACCTGCTTTTGACTATAAATTAGCAATAATTCCAACCATTTGATACTATTGGAAATTGAGGTTAAATCTGGAATTAAATAGTAAAGGATGACGTGCTGTTATTTTAAACTTTTTTCAATTAACTGTTGTGCGTTTGTGAAACGCTGTGGTTAAAGCAATATTTGGCCTACTCCGATGCAAGGATCTCAAGGCCAAACTGCTTCCAGGAACAGTAGCACAGTACTCTGGTGTGCACCAACCCAGTACTGTCAAGATCTCCCCGATCTATAAGACCTTTCGGTCAAGGCAAAAGATCTCCTCAATCTCAGAACCTTACGGTTCAAAACCTTTCAGTTTCAGGGTTCCTGCGGGCATAGTTTCTGCAGTAACAGCACAATAACAACGTCAATCTGACATTCGTATTCCAAGCTCACGTGGGTATTCTGACGTTCGTATTCTATACTGACGTTCGTATTCCACGCTCGCGAGAGATTTTTCCAGCTTCTACCAAGAGCTGTCCAAGGGCGCTATTTATAGGCCTCTAAGGCCAGTTGAAGATGTTAGACCCTAGATGGGGGGGGGTGATTAGGGTCTTATGCTAATTTAATCCGATTTTATGCCAATTAAAACTAATTAACAAGTTATCCTAGCAAGTATAAAATACAACAAGATATGTGAGCTATGATAAGTGATATACACAAGGGTAAACAAAATAAACAAGATAGTGGTGTTAGGAATCTTGACCCCAAGATTAGTTTATTTTGATGATAACAAATGTTATATGTTGTGTGTATTATGTGCTAACATTTGTTTTGCAGTATCAGAGCTATATCAACAATTATATTCAAAGAGATACTCAAGACATAGATGAGTTCAAGGCAAAATGAAGCAAAGAAGAAGATATACTTTATTGTCAAAATGTAATTTTATATTTTCTTTGCTTAGAAATTTGTACAAGCCTTGATCACTCATACACATGCACACACATAGTGTTAGAACATACTAACACATGCTTAGTATGTTGGTTAACAATAGAAATCCCCTATGTTAGCCATTAGAGTTTATAAATATTAAGTGAGTCTTAAAATATATCATTTATACCCCTTATAAATTAGAATCTGGAAAAACTCAAAAGATCAAAGTTGTAGGTCTCTTCAAGATCTTTCTAACAAATCTTAAATCACCTTATTCCGATATCGGATGAGAAAGTTACGGTCAAAATACTAAAGAGAAAATTCCAGTTTACAGTGTAGTCGACTACTGTGCCTTGTAGTCGACTACTAAGCAATTTTCTGACTTCACAGAGTCTGTTTAGACTCAGTGTAGTCGACTACTATGACTTGTAGTCGACTACAGATGTAGTTTTTTCAGATTCCAGGTTTTGAATAAGTGTCTGTTTATAGCCGTTTTGTGGACGTTAATTGGGTTTAAAATTATGTCATTTCAGAGGCTATAAATAGGTTTAAACATCAGAAAACAAGCACCAAGTTTTTCACTTATAAGATTCACATATTGTGCAAATTAACTCTCTAAACTTTCAGTTTTTCAATCTATTTTTCTATAAAAGAGAGTTTCTGATATTGCATTTGTTCCTATCATTCTTAGAGCTTGTTTAGGCAATATTCAGAGAGTTAAAAAGATTGATAAGCCATTGTTATACGTTCACATCCACATCAAGGCTTATAGGATTGGAATTGTACATTGCTTCAAAGAAAGGTTCTCTCGGTTTATGAGAGGGGTTGATCTCTTAGTCTAGAGGTCGGTTTACAATTGGCATGATCTTGTCAATTTGGTTTGCAATTTGCATGGTCTTGCAAATTGGTCAGGTTTGCTTTTGATTTTGTAAGGTTTTAAAATCATAGTGGAAACTCTCAAGCGGGATTTTCTTAGGGACTGGATGTACACCGGGGAGGTGGAACCAGTATACATGATTGTGTTTGTGATGTTCATTTTCTGAGATTGTCATTCTTTCTTTGCAATTTATAATCTACTTTGCATAAATTTTAAAAGAATACTATTCACCCCCTCTAGTGTTCTAGTGTATCTATTTCAGATCCTACAAGTGGATGATATAAATAATGAGCAATGGACAATGGTGACAAGAAATATAAACATAAGAGTAAGTGCGCCGAAGCAAACTCAAACACACGATATGATCATGGAGTTCGGACTTTCCATCCTACATCTCCGTTCCCCACTCTCAGGGAGAAATCCACTAACACAACCGTGTTTTTTACGCTCACTCGAATGACGTTTACACCACACAATATCGGTTTTCAACACTCACTGATCAACGTTCACAATTGTTCACGGAGTTCGGTCCCCACGACCTACGTCTCCGCTCCTCACCTAGAGGAGATCTCCACTATCACAACTGGTTTTCTACACTCACCAGAATAACGTTTACAACGACACACTCGATTTTCTAGATCACCAAAAACCTTACAATACTCACAATGTAATAACAAATTCGTTCTCTACAATAGATGAGAACTCAATGAAAGCTCACACTCAATGTTACAACTCTCACCAACCCAAATATACTATGTATGAAAATACAATAATCTTAAGTGGGTGTGTGTAAACAATGAGTAAAATCAAATCAAATCAAACTAAACTCAAATATAAATACTAGCTTAATAGAATGATAATCAAACAATACAAGATGTAAAGCTAGATAGAGTTTAGAAAACTTCTCTAATAAATGACAAGAGAGAGAGAGAGAGAGATGGATTGAGCTCAAATATCAATGAATTGATCTCCACTTACTCTTGTGGAATTCTTCACAAACCAAACCCTTAAACAAACTTAAACCAAACTTAAACTCTTTTTAAAACATTCTCTTAGTTATACATGAAAGATGAGAGCAAGCGGGTATATATAACCTCTCAAAATCTCAACCAAAAACCCAACAGAAAAGACCAAAAAGCCCCCTGAAAAACAGCTAAGGAAATAGCCGTTGGAGTCCAACGGTCAAATCGGCGGTCGACCATGGAAAACTCGTGGTCGACCGCGGACAACAAAAAGGCCAGGGTTTGGCTCTGGACAACAGACAGTCGACCGTGGCAGTCGACCGCGAAACTCTCTGGACTGCATCCGGTTAACCACCACGGTCGACCGCGAGCCATCAAAAACTAATCTGAGTCTCTGGACTCAAGGACGGTCGACCGTGGCGGTCGACCGTAAACTGACATATGAAATTCCAGGTTTATAAACAGTTTTCTGATTTTAAAACCCAGTTTAAAAATATCAAATAAATTCCAAAAAATATAAAACTTTGGAAAATGATTGTAGACATGATAATGCACATGAGTTTGCAAAATATGATTATTATGGACATGAAAATGTAAGCACATGAGTTTTGATACTTTAGCTTAACCACGTTTTGAAACATTACAAAATGATTTTATGGACTTAATAAAATATGTATATGATTATTGTTAAGTCCGAAACCTGAGAATATAATATTATCACAAAATTACATATTCTATGCAATATATTCTGAAACATAATAGAACATGAAACAAATAAAAATGTAAATAAATTTGTTTGTTGTTTCATATCTATGTAGCTAAACCAAAACACAATAATAAATATGAAAAATATAATTTCATATTTATAAACATGAAAACTACAAAATGTGTATATATATAACTACGTATATATATAACTATATATATACATAGAAACCAAAACTAAAATGTGTATGTATATATGATTGAGCTTAAGGTACTAACACACATAATATAAAACCTAAACTAAATTACTCAAGCTTGATCTTGATCTTCAATAGCTTGACTTGGTAATCTTACGGATGAAGCTTGAACTTGGATCTTGAGCTTGAATTGCATTGCTTCAACCACTATATCCGCCAACCTCCATTTGATATGATCGTTATGGCGTAATCCATCCAACCTCCAACATATTGTTTGTCTACAATAAATAGATAAACACAAACCCTAGACAAACATCATTAGTGGTAAATTATTTGTTAAACATTATTAAAACAAAGAGGCCAACACAAGAGTCATTAGCAATTAATGTGACTGTTACAATTCTTAATGGTAATTAAGATTGTAACATCAATGCATTAAATTACTCTAATTGCTATTGTAATTGCTGCATGCATTAACGCTAGAATACGAGGCAATCAATGGACGCGTTGCTATGAAACGCGAGGGTCACGACTCAGTAGATCAGACAAACCTCGTTTGACAAACGAACGTCGTCAAACATGCGAACCTCGTATGACAGATGAACCTCGTCTAACGAGTGAACATCCTCAAACAAGCGAACCTTGTATGATAGACGAACCTTGTCGATAGAGTGAACTTCATCAAACAGGCAAACCTCGTATGACAGATGAACCTCGTCAAACAAGCAAACCTCATATGATAGACGAACCTCATCAAACGAGCGTAGTCAAATAGGCGAACCTCGTATGACATACGAACCTTATCGATCGAGCGAACCTCATCAAACTACGAGAACTCTAGGTTCACCCTCGTGCGAATACGTAACTCGTCCGCATGCTGCGAAGCAGCCTGCGGGCAACCTTCATGGCACCAAACAGCGCCACCTCGCCCCGATGCCTCTGTGTGAAGTGTAAAGTATGCCTAACAGGAATTAACTCACAATCTTGATAAGTCAAGGGGATAGCGGGACCTGGGAAAGCGCATTCAAAAAGATCTCACTACAAAAGCGCCACTTAGTACCTCGCCCGATTAGGCCCGATCCCTGACCCATTGGCCCACGGCCCATGGCCCACGACCTACTAGAACTTATGAGGGATTAATTCAAATAAAACACTTTTCAGCTTGCCATTGGCAAGCCTCGAACAAGAGACCTTTTGAAACACCAAAACATAAACTTTCCACTAGGTTACTAAGCATTTATGAAAAGTACTTGTAGTTAATATATATATAGTTTGAAAACTCATTTTGGAAAGTAGTTTTGACCAAAAAAATCCAATAATCCCACACAAGTTTTTAAACTAGTGTTGTGTTATGGTGCCATCGTTTCAATCATTGTGCATAAGGTAGATGTCGTAAGGACTTGAATCCCCTTTAGACCAACTGAATAGAAGATAGATGCATGGTGTCGCATAGACTTGAACTAGCACATGTCTAAAATCCAGCGATCACACAAGATCAAACTCATTTGTGGTAGTTTTCACTTTGAACCACACTTGCCTTTGGCTTTGCATATTTATGGCCCTGTGCTAGTCCTGGTTTCTGCTAGAGCTCTAGGTATCTTTCCACAAGACACCATAGGAGACGGCCAAATCTCTACCCAGGTATAGATGAGTTCTTTAGGCATGTTTCCTATCAAACATCCTGCATCTGAAATGCTTTGAACTCATTAAGGCTTAAGAGTCATCCTCTCTCATGATAGGATTCTAGGTGAGTCCTTTAGGCATGTTTCCTATCTAACACCCTGTTGATCCTATAGTTTTGATGATGAGTTGACAAACAATTTATTACTAATAAGTTTTCTAGTGTTTTGTGTTTATGTTCTTTTTCAGGTATTTCAACACGCATTACTAAAGTGTTAAAGATTCAAGTTCATCTGCGTGGATTTACCTAGGTATATGCTTAGTTTACTTACATATGTAGTATGATTATATCTAAGCTCAATATATATATACACTTAACACGTTTTTTGACGTTTTCTATCATATAGATGATTTTTCTTTAAAATATCTTTATCTCTTGTTTACAGCTCTCTCATACTTTATTATATACATATAATATATGCACAATATATATATGAATATTTACAAGTCCTATATCAAACTTTCACTTTCATAAAAATACAGGTTTTCTAATCATTTTTCAAAAACAGGTAGTTTTCACAAACGAAATTCGTTTTTCCAAAAATTCCTTTTCAAACATGTTCATTTCATCATTTATAAACTTCCCCCAAAGTTTCACTATTTTTGGATATGAATTGATATTTTTAACGAATTCTCAAAACTGACCCAAAACCTGTTATTTTGCACATATCAGATTTCGGTCGACCGATACGGTCGACCGACGGTAATCTGTTTTCTGAGATTTTCTTTGAGTATTTTCCGGTCGATCGGAATTTCCGTAGGTCGACCAAAATATCCATTCGGTCGACCGAATTTCACGTCGGTCGACCGCAAGCTTTAAAACACTGTTTCCTTTGTTTTTTGAACTAATCGGTCGACCGCACCGGTCGACCGACGTGTTGCCAGACTGAGCCTAACGGCTAGTTTTCAAATTGGTTTTTTGTTCTTTTTGCAATCTTTTAGCTGTTGCATTGGGGTGCTATATATACCCCATTGCTGCTCTTCTTCTAAAAAGATCCAGGAAATCAAAGTTTGTTGTTTTACAAAGTATTAATCGCGTTTAAGAGGTGTTTAAGAGCTGTTTCATCAATCTGTTTTTAAGAGAAGTTTTTTCTGCAACAAGAAGAGGCTTTCGAATCCTATTGAGATCATCATTTCCTCAGCTCTTCTTGTTCATTGAGAAGTTTTCTAAACTCATTCCTATATAGCTTATTTCTACTTTTCTTTCATTTGATTAAGCTATATTTTGAGTTACAGTTATTGAGTTTCATTCACTGTTATCACACACACTTTTTGAGCTTAATATTTTCATATTATATATTGTGGGTTGTGGGGTGTGATTTAGTGAGTGTGAGCTTCATTGTGTTCTCACTTGTATTTGAGGACAAATCATTATATTTAACCTTTATTTGTGAGATCACTTGTAATACACTTGTACACCGAGAGAAGCGTGAGGAGAGAGACGGGGTCAAATCCAAAATGAGTGGCGTCGATTGACGAACCTAGGGAGAGGTTGTAATCGAGCACTTGAGGAGGAGGACACGGGCTAGATTCCTACACTTAGTGTGTAAAGTGTGATTGTAAGTGATTGTGTAGTGTGAGAGTTTTCGGTGAACTTGTAAACCGAGTGTGTAGAAGTTCCGGCTTCCAAACCGGATTGTGATAGTGGATATCTCCTCGAGGTGAGGAGCGGGGACGTAGGTCGTGGGGACCGAACCTCGTGAACATATCGTGTGTTTGTGTTTTGTTTGTCTCATATTTACTTGTGCATAGTCTTATTGTTCTTATTGCTCATATCCATCTCTTGCAAGAACATATTGTTCAACATTATTTTAAATTAGCCATAAATTGGAATTAGATTAGCATAAGACCCTAATCACCCCCCCTCTAGGGTCTAACACACCCCACATCCGAAATGCTTTGGACCCATTAAGGCTTAACAGCCAGCTCCTTTACATGATAGGATTTTCTTGTTAATCTTACTTGACTTTTAAACCAATCATCTTGTCATTAGTAGCGTAAGCTTTGAACTAATAACTTGACGAAATTGTAAGTATTTGTAAAACTCACCAAACTTTACAAATCTTACTTGAATTTTGAACTAGTTATCTTTATTATTAGTAGCGTAAGCTTTGAGCTAATAATTGGATAAACATGGTAAGTATTTGTAAGACTCACAAAACTTTGAGACCCATTGCAGCAGACGTCCTTTCGACTATGTTCTTTTTCAGACCTTTAGTCAAAAGATCAGCCATGTTCTCTGAATACCGAACATCAATCATTGAGATGACTCCTTGGCAAATGAGTTCTCTCAAATAGCCATGCTTCAGACGAATGGTCCGCTTCTTTCCATTGAACAATGACTTCGCTGCTACAGCAACCGTTGCCTGATTATCATAATAGATTATAATTGCGCCTTGCAATTCTGTCAATGGAAGGTCTCGGAGAATACAACTGAGCCACTTAGCTTTATCTCCTGCAGCACAGAGTGCGAAGAACTCAGATTTCATCGATGACTGTGCAATCATAGTTTGCTTCTTAGATTTTCACGAGACGGCAGCTCCGCCCATAGTGAAGACAAAACCTCCAGTAGATCTGTACTCATCTAGTTCTGAACACCAGCTCGCATCTGAATAGCCTTCGATTACAGCTGGATATCCAGTGTAGAATAGGCCCAGACCTGTTGTTCCTTTTAAGTATCTCATTAATCTCTGGACCGTATCCCAGTAAAGCTTTCTAGGATTACTTGTGAACCTACTAAGCATTCCTACAGCAAATGCTATATCTGGCCTTGTGCAGCTCATCGCGTACATAAGACTTCCAATTATCTTTGAGTACCTTAGCCACTCTACTGGTCTTCCAGTGTTCGATCGAAGCTTCTTGTTGTAATCATACAACACTAACAGTTCTGGCAGGTCATAGTAGTCATACTTCCTTAGCATGCTCTCAACATAATGAGATTGAGACAATCCAATACCCTATTCAAAGTATATGATTTTGATTCTGAGAATCACGTCCGCAGTTCTAAGGTCCTTCATGCTGAACTGAGCTAATAAAAATTTCTTAGTAGATGTTACTATCTCTAAATCACTCCCGACGATGAGCATATCATCCACATAGAGGTACATAATCACCACCTTCCCTTTAGCGACCTTGATGTATAGGCACTTGTCAGACTCACTAACTTGATACCCATTATTACGAACAACCCCATCGAACTTCTCATGCCAGAGTTTCGGTGCCTGCTTATGTCCATATAGAGACTTAATAAGTTTACAAACTTTACCAGCTGGAGCATTAAGTCCTTCTGGTTTCTCCATGTATATCTCTTCTATGAGGTCTACATTAAGAAAGACAGTCTTCACATCCATCTGATGTATGACGAACCTTTTTATCGCCGCCCATGTGATAAGCACTCTGATGGTAGTGATCCTGCAAACTGGTGCATAGATATCAAAGAAATATATTCCTTCTCTCTGAGAGAATCCTTTCGCCACCAGTCTTGCTTTGTACTTCTTAATAGTACCATCAGGACGAAGATTCTTCTTGAAGATCCACTTGCTACTGATAGGCCTAGTACCTTCAGGTACATTCACCAGCTCCCACGTGTGATTTTGGATCAATGAATCTATCTCATCATCTATAGCTTCTTTCCACAGAAAAACGTCTGTTGACTGCATTGTTTCTTGGAAAGTCTGTGGGTGTCCTTCCACATTATAGGTGATGAAATCATCTCCAAAATCTTTCTGTCTCCTGACACACTTGAAAGATGGTTTGGTAACTCCTTCATCACTAACATTTTTAGTTTCTCGTGAAACTGGCTCCTCTTGTGCGTCTGACGTACTAGCATTCTCTGCTATATCTTTGAGCAATAATCTTTTATCTTTGATAAACTTATCCTTAAAGAATTCTGCATCTCGAGCTTCAATGATGGAGTTGGTTCCAAGATCAAGGAACCTACAAGCATCACTATCTTCAGCAAAGCCAAGAAACACACATCTGTTTGCCTTTGGTCCGAGCTTAGGACTTCTGATATCTGGAACCCGAACATATGCGAGACACCCCTACACTTTGAGACTATCCAAAGGATCTGGATATCCCAACCATAACTGATGAGGAGTACTATCAGTTTTAGAATAGGGTACTCTGTTCAGAATCTAGTTTGCCATTAGCAAAGCCTCTCCCTAATAGCATGTAGGTAAACCGGATGTGATTAGCATCAAATTCACCATCTCGGTCAATGTGTGATTCTTCCTTTCTGCAATTCCATTAGATTATGGAGAATACGAAGTAGTAGTTCCAGCAATGATTCCATGCTCCTTGAAATTTGCCTTCGACTTCTTAGATCGGTACTCTCCTCCTCTGTCACTCCTGAGTCTTTTCACCTGAAGTCCAAGCTACTTCTCCACTCGAGTCTGAAACTCGACGAACTTGCTGAAGGCTTCATCTTTAGATTTCAGCAGGTAGACGTGGCCTAGCCTATTATGCCATAATACAGAGTAGTAAGCAGAAGAAGATACTTCATTTACAACTGAGTTGGGTACTATAGTACTGATCTTATACATGCCATCAGTACAATATGTATTGTCAAAATATATTTTCTTAAAAGATAACATAGCCTTTCCTCCTTAGAAATCCAGCCTCATACCAGTGTCACACAGCAGGCTTCCAGAGACTAAGTTTTTACTAATAGGGAACATGTTTCACATCCTTCAATGTGAGAGTCGTTCTTGAAGAAAGAGTCAGCACCACAGTCCCAGTTCCAAGAACAAGAACAATAGAACGATCAGCCATTGATACGTTCTCTTTGGTAGCAGCATAGAAAGAGAACAAATTTTTGTTGGAGCAGACATGACAGGTAGCACCTGTATCTAACCACCAATCAGAGACTTTGCTGGGAGTTGTCACCTGAAAGAGCATAGCTACACAATTGTCAAGTTGATTAACATTGTGTACTGTTCCCTTCTTTGGTGCTTTACAGTCTTCTGCAAAATGTCCTTGCTTCCCACAATTGAAGCATTTGCCGCTCTTCTTGAAATCTTTCTTCTGAACATTCACGTTCTTCGGATTATGATTCTTCTTTTTGTTAAAAAACTTCTTTTTCTTAGAAGAATTGGTACCCTTCTCAGAGTTAGTGGCCACCATGTTAGCAGACGCCTTCTGATTAGCTAGGAGCTCATTCTTTGTGCGAGTCCGAATCTTGTCCTCGATCCGAATGAACCTCTTCAAATCAGATAAAGTCACCTGTCTTTTCCTTCTTCGGATGTCCGTGGAGAACGATATCCAAGATGGAGGAAGCTTGTTGACAGTTGTACCAAAAATGAAGGTTTGACAAAGACTGATCTTTTCATCATTCAGCTTCATAACAAGCTTTTTGAGTTCTTTAACTTGAGGCAAAACCTCAGTGTCATCTTCAAACTTGAAGTCCAAAAATTTGTCAATAAGGTGAGACTTGGAAAGCTTCTCCTCATCCTTGTATTGCTCCTCCAGAGCATTCCATATTTCCTTTGCAGATGGCTTGTTGGTGTAAGCATCTGCTAGATGATCAGTCACACAGTTAAGGAGATAACTCCTGTAGAAATAATCATCTTTATCCCAAGAGGCTTCAGACTCTGAGTCTTCTTTAAAGTCAAGTTTCTCCTCAGAAACCACATAGTAGATTTTTAGGAGTTGCATCCCAAAAATCACTTTTCGACGCCATGCGTTGAAATTAGATCCATCAAAGTTCTCTAACTTAAGACAATTCACTCCAAGAGTCCTCGCAGGATCCATTAGTAGATCTGAAATATTGCTTTAAGATTATTGGAAATTAAGGTTAAATCTAGAATTAAACAGTGAAGGATGACGTGCTGTTATTTTAAACTTTTTTCAATTAAATGCTGTGCATTTGTGAAACGCTGTGCTTAAAGTAATATTTGGCCTACTCTGGTGTAAGAATCCCAAGGCCAAACTGCTTTCAGGAATAGTAGTATAGTACTCTGGTATGCACCAACCGAGTAATGTCAAGATCCCCTTGATCTATAAGACCTTTTGGTCAAGGCAAAAGATCTCATCGATCTCAGAACCTTACAGTTCAAAACCTTTCGGTTTCAGGGTTCCTACGGGCATAGTTTCTGCAGCAACAACACAACAACAACGTCAATCTGACTTTCGTATTCCAAGCTCGTGTGGGTATTCCGATGTTCGTATTTTATACTGACGTTCGTATTCCAAGGGCGTTATTTATAGGCCTCTAAGGCCAGCTCAAGAGTTATTAGCAATTAATGTGACTTTTACAATTCTCAATGGCAATTAAGATTGTAACATCAATGCATTAAATTTCTCTAATTGCTGTTGTAACTGCTGCATGCATTAACTCTAGAATATGAGGCATTCAATGGACGCGTTGCTATGAAACGCGAAGGTCACGACTCAGCAAATCAGACGAACCTCGTTTGACAAACGAACATCGTCAAATAGGCGAACCTCGTCGAACGAGTGAACATCGTCAAATGAGTTAACATCGTCAAACCGGCGAACCTTGTATGACAGACGAACCTCGTCGATCGAGCGAACCTCGTCAAATAGGCGAACCTCGTATGACAGACGAACCTCGTCAAACAAGTGAACCTCGTATGACAGACAAACCTCGTATGACATATGAGCCTCATCAAACTACGAGAACGCTAGGGTCACCCTCGTGCGAATTCGTAGCTTGTCTGTATGCTGCGAAGCAGCCTGCGAGGCAACATTCGTGGCGCCACCTCACCCTGATGCCTCCGTACAAAGTGTAAAGTGCGTCTAATAAAGTGTCACTTAGCGCCTCAGCCCGATTAGCCCCGATCCCCGGTCCATTAGCCTATGGTTCACGGCCCACAGCCCACGGCCCACGACCCACGACCCACTAGAACTTATGAGGGATTAATTCAAATAAAACACTTCTTGGCTTGCCGTTAGCAAGCCTCGAACAAGGGACCTTTGGAAACACCAAAACATAAACTTTCCACTAGGCTACTAAACGTTTGAAACTCATTTTGGAAAGCAGTTTTGACCAAAAAATCCAATAGATACCAGCTTCCAGCTGCTTGATTTTAACCTTGTAAAGTTTGTCTGCTATCGTCACCATTCTGGGCTGATCCAAGCTTCCAGCTGACTCATTTTTGTTATTAGCCTTGTGGACATTTGTGCAAGTTTTCACCCGTCTCCTCTGAGATTCCATCTGGTTGAAACTTGAAACCTTGTATTTTGCAGCCATTTGATATATATTACAACTCCGTCTTCTCGCCATCTTTTCCTTCCACCTTCACATCACTTCCTGTACATGTTTATGGTGTTAATTTGTATAGTTTCGTAAATATGTTATATTCACATGAACATTTATTATTAATTAAACCGAGTTGATTGTATGAACATATGCCTAACAAATTTGAGGTCAAGGGAATGGGGTCGACCTTCAATACTCTAGACTTAGGAATTATTAGGTCTGATCCATTTTTATTAGTGTTAATTGTAGAGGTGACGAACACGGTGAAGAATAGCTCAGGAAACAAGTAGGAAACTGTCAGACAGCTTGCTGGTCAACCGCGAGTCAGTTGCGGTCAACCGGAAACGTACACGAAGTCTGAGCTGAGTTCAGAAGATGAGACGGTCGACCGTCACAGTCGACCGTGACAATCTTGTAATCGATTTCTTCTCTGGAATCGATTTCGGTTAACTGTGACGGTTGATCGGAGCAAACCCTATAACGTTCTGGGTTCTGTTGATTGCTGGCCGGTCAATCGTGGTTTTAACCCGTTTCGTTTGTTGTTGGTATATAACTCTAAACCTAATTAATTAGGGTTAAGCAAGCACGATTTGAGCAGACTTTTGAGAGAGTACTATGCATCCTTTGTGGAAGGATTTGTGAGAGATCTAGAGACCCTTGTTCTAGGGTTTATTGGTGAGATTTATAACTTTATTTGTATTCTCTTAATTTTTAATAGTAAGAACTCCCTCCTCCTTACCACGTGGACGTAGGCAACTTATCGAACCACATAAAATTTGTTTGTTTTGCTGTGGTGATTATGTTTTACTAGTGTGGTTGTGATTTATCTCATTCTTGTTAGTACACTTTTGTGTGATTCGAGTTCCACTGTGCATAACAAGTGGTATCAGAGCTTCGGTTTGGCTTAGGGCTTGTTCGAAGGATTCGCTAAAGGATTTTTATTTGGAGAATTAGATCTACAACATAGGAGAAGAGAGCATATTAGTTTCTTCTCTTATGAAGGTGATACAAAGTCTGAGCATCAATTGTACAAAGATTGATATTCTGAAGTTCAATGACAAGTTCAATTTCGGTTTGTGAAGATGCCAGGTGATGGACGCATTAGATGCAAAGAATTTGGAGGAGACTCTTAAGTTACAAGAGAAACCAGTTGATATGAAGGATAATGTTTGGAAGAAGATGAACAGTAGGGCTTGCGGAGTTATTCAGTCATGCTTAACGTTGGATCTTATTTATGATATGATGAACAATACGTCGGTGAAGAGATTGTGGGAAACACTCAATGAGAAGTATCTTACTAAGAGCTTTGAGAATCAGCTTTACTTGAATAAGAGGTTTTACTAGTTCAAGATGAAGAGAGAAGTTTTTATTAGGGATCATATAAATAACTTCACAAGGTTGCTTTCGGATACGGCCAATATGGACATTATGGTTGAGGATGAAGACAAGACGACGCTACTTTTGTGTTCATTGCCGGAGGATGATTATGATATGTTTGTTATCACTATGATAAATGGAAGAACTACTGTTAGCTACAAGGAGGTGACCTCAGCATTGGTGAACTATGTGTTGAGGAAGAGTGATGGCGTACCCTCTGAGAATGCATCGGAAGATGCATTAGCGTACGAGGTCGTAGTCCAAACCCCCGCCAGTTCAACCGTTCAAAATCGAAGAATAAAGGTGGCCATAAGAGTATTGATAGAAATAAATATCGTTTTTGTAAAGAAGAGGGACATTAGAAGATAGACTGCCCAAAATTGAAAGACAAAGCCGGGAAGAACAAGAGGAAAGCTGTACAAGCTTTAGAAGTGAATGTTGCAAAAGTTGCTAGCAAATTCAGATTCTTCAAGATATTCATGTCCTGAACTACCGTCGGTTTGCTATGCCGACTCTATGGAGTGGATGTTAGATTCGGGCGTCACATATCATATTTGTCTTAGGAGGGATTGGTTTTTTAGCTTTGAGGAGCTGGAAAGAGGGGATGTCATGCTTATGGGTAATGGTCACGTATGTCCTATTGGTGGTATTGGTTCAGCCAGGATCAGGATGCATGACGGAGTGGTTAGGGAGTCGAAAGAAGTGAGGTTCATGCCGCAGTTGATGAAGAATATCATTTCTCTTGGTACTTTGGAGGTAGCAGGTTATCGTGTGACCTTAGAGGATGCTACTGAACATCATTTCTCTTGGTACTTTGGAGGTAGCAGGTTATCGTGTGACCTTAGAGGATGCTACCGTGAAGGTCACGAAGGGTTCTATGGTAGTGATACAAGGTGTCAGGGAAAATAACATATACTACTTGAAGGGCAAAACAGTTACAGGAGGTCTGGCAGCTTCTATCACTAGAGGAGGACACTACCAGCTTATGGCACATTCGTTTAGGTCACACTGGTGATAAGTCCTTGTAGACGTTAGCAAAACAAGGGCTGTTGAAAGATATGAAAACCTGCAAGATGGAGCTGTGTGAGCATTGTGTACTTGGAAAGAAGACTAGAGTAAAGTTTGCACTGCTATTCACAATATCCAAGCTATATTGAATTATGTTCACACAGATGTTTGGGGTCCTTCCAAGCACACATCACTTGGTGAGACTAACTATTTTGTCACTTTCATTGATGACTATTCCAGGAGAAATTGGGTATATACAATAAAGCATAAACATGAGATCCTGAATATTTTTGTTGAGTGGAAGAAGAATGTAAAACTATAGATAGGTAGAAAGGTGAAGGCTCTTCATTCAGATAACGGTAGAGAGTACAAGAGTGATCTATTTCTGTAGTTTTATCGGGATCACGACATTAGACAATACTTCACAGTTCGAGAGATACTGGAGAAGGTTCAATGTATGATGACATAGAGTGGATTGCCTAGATTTTTTTAGGCCGAGGCGTTAGTTTATGTGAGTCATCTCGTTAATAAGTTGCCATGCACTGTGATACAGGGGAAGACTCCTATGGAGCGTTGGTCTTGTTCGATAGCTAGTGACTATGAGTCGCTTTGGTTATTCAGGTGTCCTGCTTATTATCATGTCAATGATGTAAAATTAAATCCGAGGGCGAGGAAAATAATCTTTGCAAGATTTAGAGAATGTGTTAAAGGCTTCAAGTTATGGAATCCACAAGATAAGAAGATAGTCATTAGTAGATTTGTCATATTTGATGAGGCATACATGATGAGGCATCAAGTTTCTTGACAGGTGGAGGTAGACCAGATTAGTAGGATATCAAAGCAGGTAGAGGATGATGTGACTCTACCCATTTCAGATAGCATTATATCTATTAAGGCTCCTACAGAGGTGACACTGGAAGGAAATGGGATGACAGATGGGCATTTAGAGGATAAAATGGATGCTGAGACTCAGGAGTAGGATCATGTTCAGGAGTCCATTACAACAAATAGACCTAAAAGGTTTATTCGTCGGCCAGCTAGATACAATGATATCATGGTTGCATATACTTTATCAGTAGAGTTCGTTGATGATATGGTTCCTTCTATATTCAGAGAGGCAGAGTCTAGCTCCGATTCAATTAGGTGGAAGGAAGGTATGGAGGAGAAGATACAGTCTCTTCAGAAGAACGACACTTAGGAACTTGTAAAGCTACCTAAGGGGAAAAAAACTATTGGTTGCAAGTGGCTATATGTGAAGAAAGAGGGATCTTCTATCGGGGATATTAGGTACAAAACCA
Source organism: Asparagus kiusianus (assembly GCA_022839385.1). Taxonomy (NCBI): domain Eukaryota; kingdom Viridiplantae; phylum Streptophyta; class Magnoliopsida; order Asparagales; family Asparagaceae; genus Asparagus; species Asparagus kiusianus. Next base: position 130,913 of record BQKN01060111.1, read on the forward strand.
GATTGGTTGCTAATAGATATACACAACTTGAGGGTGTTGATTACAACGAGGTATTTTCACCCGTTGTAAAGTATTCATCAATTCGGATTTTATTAGCATTGGTGGCACAGTTAGATTTGGATTTGGTCCAGATAGATATTAAGACAACGTTTCTACATGAAGTTTAGATGAGGAGATTTACATGACACAACCCTTGGGATGCAAAGCTGTAGGAAAGAAAGATTTAGTGTGTAAGCTAAAGAAGTCTCTTTATGGTTTGAAGCAATCGCCGCGGTAGTGGTACAAGAGATTCAACAGCTTCATGATTGACCATGGATACATGAGGAGCCCATATGACCCATGTGTTTACATGTACAAGCTAAAGGATGATGAGTACATATATTTGTTATTATATATTGAGGATATGCTTATTGTTTCTAGGAATTCTTTGGCTATTCGATAGTTGAAAAAAGAACGATCATCCGACAAGAGATTCGACAGCTTCATGATTGACCATGGATACATGAGGAGCCCATATGACCCATGTGTTTACATGCACAAGCTAAAGGATGATGAGTACATATATTTGTTATTATATATTGAGGATATGCTTATTGCTTCTAGGAATTCTTCGGCTATTCGATAGTTGAAAAAAGAACTATCATCCGAGTTTAAAATAAAGGATCTTGGAGAAGTTAAGAAGATATTGGGTATGGAGATAGAGAGAGACATGGTAAAGGGGAGATTAAAGCTTATACAGAGGAGTTACTTACAAAAGATGTTAAAGAAATTCAGCTTTGATGACAATGCAAAAGCAGTTAGTACTCCATTGGCTCCTCACTTCAAGCTTTCAGTTTTAATGTCACCTATTTTAGTTAAGGATAGAGATTATATGTCAAAGGTTCCATATACTAGTGGGATGGGTAGCTTGATGTATGCGATGATGTGTACGAGGCCAGATCTGTCACATGCCGTGAGCATGGTATCGAGGTACATGCACGACCTTGGGAAGGGTCATTGGGAGGTCGTGAAGTGGATTCTACGGTATGTTAAAGGCACCGTAGATGTTGGTTTGATTTTTCAGAAGAATGAGAAGAATGGACAGGATTATATTGGCTATGTGGATTCAGATTATGCGGGAGATCCTGACAAGCATCGTTCTACTTCAGGATATGTGTTTATATTGGTATACACTTTAGTTTATAGTGGCTCTCTCTACTACAGAGGTGGAGTATATGATGGTGATTGAAGCTGTGAAGGAGGCTTTGTGGTTACATGGATTGTTTAAGGACTTGAACATTGCATAGGAGACCCTTTGGGTATATTATGATAGCATGTCGACTATATATTTAGCAAAGAACCAGGTTTATCATGCACATACGAAGCATATTAATGTTAGATTCTACTTTGTTCGTGATGTTTTGGATGATGGAGACATCACATTGGAAAAGATCCACATGAAGGACAACCCTACGGATATGTTGACCAAAGTTGTTTCAGGTGTGAAATTTGGTTATTATTTGAAGTTATTGAACATTCTTCAATGTTGAGGGCCTTTGGAGGCCATTTGGGTGAACTACGTTTGGCTTGATTTCTTGGGCAAGAGGATACGTAGGTAGTCTTTTCGATGCAGCTGGGTTGGATTTGTTGATATTGATGGGGGAAGATTGTTTGAGCTCTCGTTTGGGTTCCCGACTTGTTGTAGATTGAGTTTGTTGTCATGGGTTGATTCCACTTCGTACTGGACGCAACAAGTGGGACATTTGGATATTTTGGTGTCGGCTCAATTTTGGGAGAAACTTTACCGAGGTGGAGATTTGTAGAAGTGTTGAACACGATGAAGAACAACTCAGGAAACAAGCAGGAAACTGTCAGGCAGCTTGCCGATTGATCGCGAGTCAGCTGCGGTCGACCGGAAACGTGCACAAAGTCTGAGTTGAGTTCTGGAGATGAGACGGTCGATCACCGCGGTCAACCGTGACAATCCTGTAATCGATTCCTTATCTAGAATCGATTTTGGTCGACCGTGGCGGTCGACCAGAGCAAACCCTGTAACTTTCTGGGTTATACCGATTGCTGGACAGTCGACCACAGTGAATTTGGCCGTCGACCGCTAGTCGGGTTTGCAGTTGAGTGATGAGTTTTAACCCGTTTTGTTTACTGTTGGTATATAACCCTAAACCTGATTAATTAGGGTTAAGTAAGGATGATTTTAGCGGACTTTTGAGAGAGTATTATGCATCCTTTGTGGGAGGATTTGTGAGAGAACTAGAGAGATTTGTTCTAGAGTGTCTTGGTGAGATTTGTAACCCTATTTGTATTCTCTTAATTTCTAATAGTAAGAACTCCCCACTCCTTGCCCCGTGGACATAGACAACTTGCCGAACCACGTATTAATGCCATTAGAATTCCTTAGGAGATTTATTTTAAACTGGAGGTTCCTTTTATCTATTTTATCAACGAAACCGTAAGTCCCAAAAACTTTTGCCGTATATACTTGTTGGGTGATTCCTCCATAGCCATCACTGATCTAATAAATACTAACATCAAGATTATGCTGAGAATTATATAATTTCATATATATTTCTTTTTCTTAACTCAATGCATATATCTGCATTGTGCTTAAACTAGTTAAAGTCAAAGTTCAGAGCGTTGAGTTACTACATAATATATATTTATGAATTCATATAATAATGAATAAATTCAAGACAATAAAGGCCACGGAAAGAGAGATCTCCGTATGCGAATGCAATCAACCTTATGATTTAAAACCTAAACAATATTATTCCTAGTGGTAAATAAAGAATTTTTCTTTAGAAAGTGGAAAAAATCTACTAGCTTAGTGGTAGCACTATTATGCTATCATGACAGAACCCTAGTTATATTAGCTATAAAAGGACAAATCTGATTATTCTCTACTGCCTTCAGTAACTTGATCGACTAGTATATGAATCTATTCATAAATATATTAAGTGCTTACTATATACTTTTCTTGGTAGACACAAAAACTGCCCCCTTAGTAATTAGAGGAGTTGCTCTACCTCTCCCTCCTTATACATAGGGATTCACTCTTTTATAAGATTGTACAATGAAGTATATGAAGCTGTCCGATTTAATTACTCACTCCACCTGAAAAAGGTTCGGTCACTTAATTACGCAACCCACTTGAAAATGGCCTCAGATCAGAGGTTGTGATGTTGCCTCCTCAATTACCAAGGATGCCCATATTTCTTGTATCATAAATGTGTGTATGCCTGTGCACGTGTGTAAAGAGAGTGCACGTGTGTAAAGAGAGAGTGAGTGGTAGAGTTGGCGTGTTGTGTTATTAATATGACAAACATCTAGGCACTACAACCCAATACCTAGTGTCATATCATAGTTGATGTGCCGCATCAAGGACAAACTAACCAAGAGCATGGAAGAATACATTAGCCCCTATTTCAGTCATATGTGTGTGTTGGTTTTGGGAGTGTAGACCCAAACCTAAGAACAAAATTAACAAGCTGAAAAAACTCTAGACTGGTCGACTGAAGGAGAGGATCAGTTGACTGATTTGAATGCTAGGAAAATAAGAAAGTTTTTGTTCGGTCGACCGATACTTATTATCAGTCGACCGATAATGTACACATGTAATGTACTACAAAAAATGTTGTTCTGGTCAGTCGACCGATGCATAGTGATCTGTCGACCGATAGCGATTAAAACATAATCCTGGCCCGTTAGAAAACCTGTTTGAGTTAGGTTATATATATAACATTTTAGGGTTAATTGTACACTGAAAAGAAGGTTTTTGAGAGCACTTTGAGATCAGAGATTTTAGAGAGAGAGAGTAGCCTATTGCAAGCTTTGTAATCTTCTTCAATAATCAAAGAATTTCTGGTGTGGCTCCCGAGGACGTATGCGCATTTGCCGAACCTCGTTAAATCTGGTGTTCTCTCTTTTATTTATTCTTTCTTTTAAGTTTTTCGATTCACTGTGATTTCTTGCTTGCTAATTGTTCGTCACAAAATCTGGAGGGCACAGGTTGTCGATTGTTCAACCTTAACAGTGTGTGCGTCGGATGGTCATTTTTGATAATTTGCAATGCGTAGGAATTTTTTATATAAGCATGGTAGAACCTAAATTACAATTGAAGGATGCAATATGAACCCTTCAATAGTTTGTATAAGTATTCTTCTTTTTTATAGATCTATCGAATATACTAAAGTAATATCCTGAAATGCCATTTGGTAATTTCATAGACCATTTAGACCATAGAATGACACGTGTCACCTTCTTAGATTTTACAACCCATGTTATACACTTTCTTTTCTAAAAAATCCCGATTAATCTTACCTAATTAATGCAGGTCCTAATCCTAACCACTTTTTCTACCTAATTAATCTCTTTCACATTGCCTATATCCTGCCCTAATTTTATTATGCCTAATTAAGAGATTATTTGTAAAACCCCGTAATTTTTAAATATATTATGATAAATATAGATAAATGATATATATCATGATAAATATAATTTATTAATGGTTGAGTATGCTAGAAATTGATTTGAGATCAATTCAATATATATATATATATATGAGTGTATATAAGTGAGTATATGGGAATTCGGGAGTGAAACATGCACAAAATAGTCTTGCAGGCTGCTCTCTGGCCGTTCACTGGCCGCTTGGCATCGCTCGACGGATGGGAGCTGGCAGGCGACCAATTCCAAGCAACCGGTCGACCGACGGGCTTCTAGTTTTCTAGTAGGTTTTTTTTGGTTCGTTTTCGGATTTGTTTCGGGCCTAGTTTTATACCTGAGTATATATATTTGTTGTAAATCTCTTTTTATCATCTTTCACATGATATAATCAGCAACCACCTTCCAACACAAATCCTAACCCTAGATTTTGAGTTTCTAGGAGTTTCTTGAGCTGTTCGTCAAGAGGAAGGCGGGATTTACAATCGTGGTCGAAGGGGGATCTGTTCACGCATGTTTGGGAATTACAGCACGTTGTTTGAGGCAAGATCATCTTCCTTCAAACCTTTCCCTTAGTAAATATCATGTTTTTATTAATTATTTTGGTTAATCTAATGTTAGAGTTTAACCCGATGTTTTAGAAACTTACTTTATGAAGTTTAATCTTTAGACCAATGTAAGATCTGTAGATTTTAATCGTTGTTTTATTAGTTTCGTGATCATGATCATTAGGGTTACATCTTAATTCATTTTAATTTGTTAATCCATTTTTAATATGGTTTAAAACCTTTAAGCTTTTCAAACGAGATTTTTTTGCTAATTAAGATGTTTAAACCCTAATTATGTGATAGCTAGGTGATGTTGTTTTGTTTAGAATAATTTATAACTGTTAAATGATTAGAAATAATCATGTTTTATTAATCATGTTAAGAATATATGCCTTTAATTGAGAATTTTAGTTAATTAGGTTGTTAAACCCTAATTTGTGTAATAATCATGTTTAAGTCAATCTCTGTTAAATAATTATAAAAGTTTAAACTTTGTTTTGCATTACATGTTAATAACATATGTAGTTAAGTAAAGATGCAAATTTTATAAACCTGAGAAAATTGTTTGTGTCGTCAGGAATTGTCAAATCCTATTGGGTCGGTCGCGGCTAAGGGCAACCGGTAGACCGATGGGGCCTTTGTTCGCATCAGAAATCAGTTTCATTGCTTTTGAATCCATTACAACTTCAAGCGTTACAAAGATTCAAAATAAAAGATAAATTAAGTCTTTTTATAAGACTTTCCTTACAATTAAAAGAAAAAGAAGGATTTCCTGAGAACACACGCAGAGATCGTTTATCGATGTTCTGCTTGCGCAGGATCTTTGCCTGTGCTGGAATTAATCCGTGGACCACTGAGCGATCAGATCAAAAGAACAGTTTTGTTGCCTCACAAAGGAGACAAGAAACTTAAACAAATATCTCGGCAAAGTGAGATACCCACTCTTATCGAGAATCGCAGCTAGGTACGATTTCGAGGGAAGCGGACGAACCGAATGCAGATCTCTCGAGCTATTCCTCTTTATACTGAATGAGTCACCGAGATCTCCTTCTCCTCTCTAAAAATTCAAGCTCCTTCAGTCTCCTAACCGACAGGGCTTCACCAAAGCTCGAGAATTCCAGATCTGTACAAATGAAGGCCCTAGGGCTATATTTATAGGCTTCAGAAGCCCTGTTTTTGGATAAGAATGAATGATTTGCTCTTATCATTAGTTGTAATCACTTAACCACATTCAAAGATAACCTCAAATCAGTTTAGAAGGTAGTGGATAGAATCTTGGGCTGCGAAAAGCGTTTTTGGGGCCGGGACGCCCGAGACAGTCTCGGGACGCTCGAGACTATCTCGGGACATAGTTTTATCATCTGATCTCGGATAGATGTATTTCAAAATGTGTTAGAAAGATGATAAAGAGACTTAAAACTTTTATCTTTTGAGATTCTTCAGATTCGAATTGTATCATGATCAAAATATGTGAGACATAATTGGTGTCTCGCAGGTGCGAAACAGTCTGTACTGTCTCGGGTATTTTGGCTCTAGATCTCTCGTCCGACCTCAGAATGAAGTGATCCTAGGCGCGTAAGAAAGCTCACGAAGATCTATACAACCTCCCATGGGTAAGACATCTATAGGATGAGCAAGACATGAGTGGTGCTTACTCCTTTGTGGGTGAAACGTAACCCCAGGTTGAGTCGCTTCTTTGTTATTGTACCATCCCGTTGATTTGTATGCTTTATCAACTCGCTTCGTGCATTTGTTAGCTTCTCTATGATATAAAATAATTCTCCTTGATTTGGATAATAACATTCATCATCTTCTCTTTATCTCGAGCTGTGTGCGGGAATCTGTGGGTAATTTTTGACGCCTATAGATACCCCCTCCAATGTGTTTTAGTCTCGTTTCTTTTATAGAAGAGCCTGGAATACTTTAAATGTAATCGGTCCAACCTTCAGTTAGTGCAAAAAGAACTTGTAGTTGTCTTTGATTCTTGACTTATTCGATTTTCGGTCTATTCAATATTTTGACGAATAGCTGAAATTCCTCCGGCGTTGCGTTTATCGTCTGGCCGTTGTCGATGTCTCGAATCGAATCTAATGAGTTAGTTTTAGCTCGTGTCATTGAGTTGACTTTGAACTAACTATCTTCATTGGAAATTCATATCTGAACTTTGGAGTTGATTAGAGGCCATGCATTGGCCGGCGTTGACCTAGGGCTACACATTGACCGACGTTGACCTAGGGCTACGCGTTGACCGGTATTGACCTTAGGGTTTTGCATTGATTGGTATTGACTTTTTATCACAATGCATTGACTGGTGTCTACACAGTTTATGCTCTTAAGGCGTTGGAGCGTGGTGGTCCCAAATGTTAGGGCTGTAGGACCAACTGTTAAAGCTGATTCATCTGCATGACTGTATCTTATCCTGAAGTTGTCAGATCCTTAAGTCACGAGACCAATTAGTGGAGCTGTGCATCAATGACTATCACATTTATAGAATCTTTGGTAAATTCTCAGCCATCAAAGGGTTTGATTAGTCTTTACCGACTACCGTTTGAGTCGGGCTAGCATGCAGATTGTTCAAATCCGTTCCACATGTAACGTTATACTAAAAGAGTTAAATCTTTTAGTGCTATAATATTGAATACATAGATTTCATCTTTCTCCTGTGAAAAGACTAAACAACAACGTGTATTAGACGTAGACTTAGGATTTTTAGCAAATCCTCAGTCTTTAATAGATTTGGCTTGCCTTTACCGATTACCATTTGAATCGGTCTTGCATGCGGATTATTTAAGTCCATTCTGCATGTGACGTTATGTTAAGAGAGTTAACTCTCTTAGTGGTATGATATTGAATATGTAGACTTTGTATTTCTCATGGGAATAGACTATCCGACAACGTGTGTTAGGCGTTGTCTTATCCCTACTTAGGCTTCGGGATAAAAATTTCCAGACTTAGATTCTGGTGTCTTCTTTAATCGATGAAAGACTAAACCGCAACGCGTGTTAGGTGCTGACTTATCCTTACTTAGGATTCGGGATAAAATTCCCTACGCGTTTGAGACACGAATTTTGGGAGTTAAAAGGTAGTGTCTTCTCTTGGGGCAAAGACGAACCCAATGCTGGAGAGGAAGAATTTCATATTCTATCTCCAGTTGCAAAGGAAACTCATAGTAAGATCTCCACTTTGAGAATCTGAAGAGTGAAACTAAGAGTGGGATCTCTACTGCGAGGATCAAAAAGATTCGGATAATCCTAACTGTCGGAAGGTTTGATTACCGAACTAAAGATGAATTTCTTATTTATCGAGAGTGAATTATAGTTTTGGTCCTAACTATAGGAAAGTTTAACCAAACGGGAGTTTGAGGTGACCCTAACTGTAGGAAGGTTTGATTACTTGATTTGAAAGTAGACTTCTCGTTCATGAAAGGAATCGAGAGGAGATTTTAGCTTTGGCCCTAACTATAGGAAGGTATGACCAAATGGGGGGTTTGAACGATCCTAACTGCTTAAAGGTTTGATCGTTCAATTTGTGGACCTCTCATTCATAGAAAGAATCGAGAGGGGATTTTGGTTGTGGTCCTAACTGTTTAAAGGTTTGACCAAGTGAGAGTAAAAGTATAAATCATAGTGAGAGTGTTGACTTGTATGAATTACTCAGTGGGGTTTTCGATGTCAAATGACGAGATCTTGACACGAAGGGGATTTGACAATCTCAATAGACCGTTCGAATTAAAATTTTCAGTGCTATGTCAGGACTTTAACAGCAGGAGTTTAGTGTTTATCACTTTGTTTGTAATGACTGGGTTATCCCTAAGAATATTACATGTAACATTCTTCTGGGAACTTCCCATTACATGAATTATTCACCCCCAGCTTTCTTTATGAAACTGGGTCTAATGAGGAGCACATTGTCCTCAGTCGCATGTTCGGGTTATCCTTAAGAAAATAAGATTCTCTAGGAACTTTCCCTCAAAGGTAGGAAATAGTTTAGACTCATATACTATTGGAGTATGCAGAGAGCAATTTAACCTGATACACCTGTTGGAGGATTGAGAAGTAGTTTATACTCGTATACTCTTTGGAGTCTTGATACAGACTAATTTAGCGTTATGACGCTAGCTTTAACCAAGATTTGGATGCTATTCTTGAGGGAGAAACAAGCCTTGGTGGGATGAAGGATCCTCCTGTGGTATGCATAGTACTTTAGATCCAAAGTATTATTAGGTTTCTCCTGATTTGTGATAGATGGTAGCTTGATCTTGTTATTTTTGAGGAGGGATTCAAAAATGACCGGAACATCTTCGTCTTTGAAGGAGTACTCTTTTTGGAGTCTCGGATCCGAAGTTTTTTGCTATCTCAGGGGTTTTTGCTGTGACATCTAATTAACATCAACAGCTGGTACAGGTGCCTTCCCTTTACCATGGGAAGCGAAGTTTGATTTCAAAGGGTTGGCCACTTGTTGGCTTCTCTCGGCTTTCTTCCTTCTGAGGAAGCGTTCGGCTTGCTCTCCGTGCACCTTCAACTCTTTTTAAGTCTTGGATGATGCTACTCCCATAACTTCCAAGATATCAATAGACAAGTTATTATGATAGGTTTAGAGGATGAAGTTCTCTATGACCGGATCTTGGTAATTCATTACCTTATTCCAGAAGCGCTTGACAAAGTTGTCGACTGTCTCTTTGTCTTCCTGCTTTTCCTCAAAGAGCATTTTGATTGATACCTTAGTGTCATCATCAAAGAAATTGCCAAGCAATAAGCTTTTCATATCGTCCCAGCTATTGATGCTTTTAGGCCTAAGACGATGGTACCAATCGAAGGCAGACCCACGAAGGGTGCCAACGAATGACCGAACAATCAAAGCTTCATTACCGGAGATCATGCCTAAGTGGGACTTAAAGTAGATCAGATGCTGAGTGGGCGAGCCTTTCCCATCGAACAACATGAAGTTGATCAGGTTGAACTTCACCGGATACGGGATCGACCCTCACTCTCTTGGGTAAGGACACGGAATACCGGTCTTCTTCACCTCTCGAGAAGATATCAGAGTGTTGATTTTGCTCTTGAGGTATTTCATCTTTTCATCCTCGCTTGCATCATGGTTTGGACGATTTCTAAAAGGAACAACGCAGCTACCCTCAGCATTGTCATCTTCGGTGGGACCACCCCCAGCGTCATTGTCTTCAGTGGGTCCACCCCCAGCGTTTTGGTCAACGGGAGGGTTATCAGCATTGAGATGTTCATTCACATCTGAATCGCTACCTGCTTGGTTAGCAATATTGTGACGGCTGGATTCACCAAGTTGATTGGACAGAGCCCAAATCTGTTGGTCATGTTCTTCCTTCATCCACATCATGGCCATTTTCAATTTGAACTTTAAGTTTGTTGGATCATCTTGTTTTGATAATGACTTAACAAACAATTTATGACTAATTTTGGTATTAGTATTTTGCTTTGTATTGTTTAGTTCTTACAGGTATATTCAAGAATTTGAGCTAAACCGATATATTGAAGCCATGCATATCAAGTCCAAGCTTCAGAAGAATCTTTCTTGAGTACAGGATTATATTTGTGTGTCAAGTCTTTAAGCTCAATTTTCACACACACATATTTGTACTTTTCTCAAAACATAGGTACTTTTATGCAAAGTCTATGATAATATATTTTGAACCATATATACATAATAAATATCTTTCGTTATGTCCATACAAATATTTCATAAGCTTTCAAAACTTGTTTAGATCAAAAATCAAATATCATATGTTCTCGTAAACACGTATTTTGGTGTTTTTACAAATTACAGTGATTTTCACAAATGATAAATGCAAATTGGAATATTCTTCTTCCAACATGTTAAATGTCATATTTATAAACTTTTCCTAAAGTTTCATATTTTTTAGACTTCATTTGATATTTTTTTAAAGGACTCAAAACCTCAATTTTTATGTGTGCAGGTTTATGAGTCGACTCATAACCAGTAATGAGTCGACTCACAAACTGCTGCGTAGTTCTCTTTTTTATTCTGCTGAGTCGACTCATAAAGTTCATGAGTCGACCTGACAGGTTGAGTCGACTCATGCCTGGCATAAGTCGACTCAAGAACTGCGCTGGTTTCTGTGTTTTGATTCTGATGAGTCGACCCATGACTTTATGAGTCGACTCATGAAGGATGAGTCGACTCATAAATATTATGAGTCGACCCATGAGCTGATTTTCAGCCTATAACGGTCAATTATGAATCGACCCATAAAAAGTACGAGTCGACTCATAACACTGTAACGGCTAGTTTGCTGTTTTGTTTTCTAATGGGTTTTTGGTCTTTTTACTTGGGCTTTTACTGATGTTTTGGGTTGTTATAAATACTCCCTGGCATTTTACTCTTATATTAACTGAAGAGATTTGCTTAAACAAGTTTACAAGTGTTTAAGAAGTGTTTAAGCCTTGTTTCAAGTTTTGTTTTAAAGAGAGAAGTTTTTACACAAAGAAGAAGCTTTCATTTTCAACTGAGGAATTCATCTTCCTCATCACAGTTTCTTCAGTTCTTTGTGTTCTCAGAGAAGTTTATCTAAACTCTTTCTTATAGCTTATTGATTGTCAATTTCATATTCATATCGTGCTATATTAAATTGATTTAGATTTCCATTATTTTTCACTTTTCACACACACTCTTATTGAGCTTAGATTATCTCATACTATACTTTGTTAGGAGGTGGTGTGTGATTTAGTGAGTGTGAGCTATATTGAGTTCTCATCATTTGTAGAGAACGATTATTGTACTTGAGCCTTATATAGAGAGATCACTTGTAATACACTTGTACACCGAGAGGAGTGTGTGGTGAGGATGGGGTCGATACCGAGAGGAGTGGCATCGGTTGCCTAGTGAGAGGTGATAATTCCGAGCACTTGAGGGAGTCGATACGTGAGGACCAACACTTGAGGTGGTAGTTAGTGTAGTTACATTATGAGTCATTGTAAGAGTTTTCGGTAAGCTAGAAAACCGAGTGTGTAGAGAAGTTCCGGCTTCCAAACCGGGTGTGTTGATAGTGGAGTTCTCCCCGGGAGTGGGGAGCGGAGACGTAGGACGGAAGGTCCGAACTCCGTGATCATATTATTGTGTTTGGGTGCTTGTTTCGTCCACTATTTGTTTACTTCTTATTTATCCTCTCATATATCCTTGCATATATCTATTGGAATATCATCGTTGTTAGGATATATAATTTTAATAAGTGTTAATCGGTATTAATATCTAATAAGATTAGTAATAACCCTATTCACCCCCCTCTAGGGTACTTTCAAAGTTCTCTTTTGCTTAGCCAAAGTATCCTCGATGATTTTGGTCATTTGCTTGGTGTTAATCATGAACACTTCCCGAGCTTGTCTCATGCTAGATATTGTGTCGTCAGAGGCAATTGCAGAGCAAGTATCTGAAAGTTCATCCTATGAAGACAGTTCTTTGTGCATCCTTGGGTCAACCCTATGTTTGATGGCTTCTAGCTGGAGCCAAGACATTCGTTGGGCTATTCCTAAATTGACTTTTCTTCCCGGAGAAAAGGCAGGATTAGAGTCATTTGAAACAATCGCAGATTTTTCTCTGTCAACCATGTTGATAATGACTTCACGGAATTCGTTATCTTGACTGGTTGACTTTCTTTTATGGAAACGCCTTGACTTACCCCCTGTCAACCATGGTTTCTACGCTTTAGGGGAAAGCCTTTGGAATACGAAGACCCTCTGTAGAGTAGTCTTGGGGCAACTACATTCTAATAATACTGCTCGAATAATTTTGGTACACGGACAGTGAGAGTCCGCTTCCTAGGTACTTCTCTTTCAAGATTTATTTATACTCCGAGCTCGATAGTACAACTCATCGCCATGATTACCGGAGCAGCCTATCGTGTGCTGGCATAACTTCCTAGGTATAACATTATCATCGTCAGATGAATACGTTTCCTTCTAAAAATATAACGATTTTTTAGCATTTTCAAGAGTTACACATTTAGAGTTGCGCCTTTGTAAGCACGAGACCTCAACGGGCTCTTGGACTTCGTCACGTAGTCCGACGTGGTCAATAATAAGGCTTTTTCATTATAGGAAGCTTTCAAATTATTGCAAAAGTGCATACGACCCCCAACTCGATGAGTTATTCGAGGTTTATTCACTGGGCCTAAGCGTTCTCTTACGGGAACCTTGCCTCGATCTTCGTGCAAAGGACCTAGGTGGTTCACCATTGTTTTCTTGACTTTGGATATGTCCATACTATCGTGGAACTTTACCAGAGGTGCGAGATTAGAAGGAGCGAGATCTGAACTTGACAAAAGCTAGGAACCATCTTTGGATCTGGAATCGAGCAAGAGACACGACTGGTGTCTCTTATCGGGTAGAAGCGCTGACTTGGCCTTCGGTACTGTAGACGGTAAAAATTACCGCCGCAAACGTGTACATGAATCCGCCTACAAGTCGGCACCGCCCATTCGGATTAAGGGAGAGCCTCACCCACAGGTTGGGCTCACTAGCGCGAACCTAAACCGCACAAGCCCTAAAATCGCCTGCATGAATCAAGCCATGATGGACAAATCCGCCTATCAAGCCATGATGGAAAAATGAAAATCCGCCAGTCAGAAAGCGAAATCCGCCTGACAAAAACGAGATCTGCCTGTATAGACTACATTCACCTTTACTGGACAGAAGTCGAATTCGCCTACAAAAACGAGTTCGTCTTCACCCAATAAAGTCCAATTTCGCCTATAAAGGCAGGAATCATCTTCTGCAAATAAACATAAAATTCTCCCAAAAAGGGCCGATTTTATCTCAATCAGGAAAACTACCAAAAGATGATAGAATCTACCAGGGAAGATGAGGGATGCTCATCCTCCTGACCCGACGTCGGCAACCAACGCAAGGTCGACGAACCTATTGACTTACCCAAGTGCGTTTCAGGCACACTGGCAGTCGCGCCGGCGACGGGACGATCGGAGTAGCGTCCAGGACCTCCTCCTTTCGCAACGCATTTCTAGGATTTTGACTCCATGTCTAGGAATCAAGGATGAAGCGGGAATTCTTTTTGGGAAATTTTTACGAAACAAAGATTTCCAAGCACAGTGGTTCCCAAAAAGGGGGAATGAAACCTATTTAAAGGCGGAAGGGCTTGCGGGGCCACGATCGCACCTACGAGGCGAAACACTCACCGCTAAGAGACATGGCCACGATCGAAATCGATGGCCCAGATTGCCTACCACAATTCGTTTTCTTTTATAGTTACGAAGGAACCATCGAAATAGGAAACGGGCCGGTCAAAACCCGAGACCCGAACCAAAATCTACGGCTGAATCCAACGGTTGGATTCGAAAACCACGGTTATGATTTGTCATGCGGCAAGGTGTACGAAGTTGATGTCACACTGTCGAATCACGATTAATGCGACCTGACGGACCCGCGCCGCCTTAGCTGGAAAGCACGAAGCACCATCGGCGAACACGTGGTTAACCTCCTGCCAGGTCTAATTCCGCCCAAAGGAAGGGTCTCGCCTGTGAAAACTTGGCTCGAATCCGTAAGTCACACAAATTTTTGCCTCCAAAGCCTAATTTCGCCTAAACGGCTCATTCGCCTTTGGAAACAAATTACGAATAACACGACTTGTCCAAAGCTTTGAACCGCCAATAAAATGGCCTTATTTGAACCCATGCCTCAGACGGCTAAGGGTCAGAGTAGAAATCTTAGCATTAAGCCTAAGGGAAACTATTCGACAACTCCACATACTTAAGGGAATAGTATGACAAGCCCGATTTAAACAGTAATCGGTAAAGGCAAATCAAACCCGTTGATAGCTGAGGGTTTGCTAAAAATCCTAAAGAAAGCCAAATTCACCTGACTCGCCAGGGATTTCTTTATTCAAAGTATTCCAGACCACACACAAATTGTCTTAGATCTAAAAACTTTGAAGGGGGTCTTGTAGACGGTAAAAATTACCGTCGCAAACGTGTACATGAATCCTTCTACAAGTCGGCACTAGCGTGAGCATCACCCACGGGTTGGGCTCACTAGCGCGAACCCAAACCGTACAAGCCCCAAAATCGCCTGCATGAATCAAGGTCATCCAGATTCGCCTGCTTACGCAATTCACCTGCACGAGTCGAGAACTATATTCGTGCCTGACAGCCGCTACACTGTGTAGGGGGATGGGCATTCTCACTTTCCATGACGTGAAGGGAGGGAGAATAGTACTCCACGCCCATCAAGTAGCCACTCGTAATACGAGTAGCAAGTCAAGTCCATGCAGTCACTAAATCCGCCTGCATGTTCACAATCGAAGCTCGCCTCGCCTGCACAAGTCGAAAGCTGAATTCGCCTGCGAACAGTAAGCTGACTAGGCGCCCTTGAGTACTTGGTAGTTGCTACACTGCGTACAGGAATGGGCCTCCCCGCTTCCCGCAAGCCGCTACACTACGTACAGGGATGAGCCTTCCACGTTTCCCGCGCGATGTGAAGGGGAGGAGTACAGTACTCCGAACCCCTCAAGTAGCCGATCACAGTACGAGTGACCAGTCAATCACTAAATCTGCCAGCAAGAAGCCCGCCTCGCCTGCACGACACGAGGGCTGAATCCGCCCACAAACGGCATGCTGGCTCAACCTACTCAAGTACCGGGCAGCCGCAATCTCACGTACAAGGAGGGGCCATCCCATTCCTCATGATGTGAAGGGAAGGAGTACAGTACTCCGAACCCATTAAGCAGCCGCTCATAGTACAACCCAAGGCATGATACCTCCTGACGATACATGGTCATATCCCATGATTCAAGGAGCGGCCACGCCGTCTCTCCTCTATTTAAGGACTTCTTCCAGCCACAGTGAAGGGGTTCCGTGGGTTCAGCAGTTGAGCGATCCAGAGTTCAATAGTATACTCGTAGCTAATTGATTAATCTAATCAGCCAATCGAACCACTAGTTCTTGACCCTCAAAGAAGTCGACGACAAGCTCTTTGCATAACCTTTTCATTGTAGCATCTCCTCCCAATTCTAGGCCCTGATCGCCACTGAGCTTGGAGATTCGAACTCTATCAACTCGAGCTTCTGCTGCGCACTAAAGTTCACCAGCAACCTCGGTCGGATTGTCCAAGAGAAGCAGACTCGGTGCGAGAATCAAGCGAAGCGTCCTATAGCTACCAAAAGTCCCCACGTTAAATAAGGAGGGCATTCCCTCCGCTGCTGTTGTAATTTTTGATTCATTAGTTTGTAATAAGCTATTCTTATAAATACAAACGAAGCTCCCTATTTTTGGGAAATCAAAATTTACACCTACAGAAGATGGCAACCACAGTGGGAGAAGATGTTTCTTCAACCGAAATGGTGGTAGCTCAGTTCGACGAGGTTGCTATCGGGATGACTGTGGAGTCCCTAGAGATCGAGTTCGACCAAGCCAAGTATGAGGAGTACTTGTCTTCTTCCTCCTCTGGTGGCGATGCGTCCTGCAAATGCCACAGAGTCGTGCGCAGAGGTCGACCTCAAACGGTCAAAGCCTCCGCGCTTGAGGGCTCCACCCGAGTCTCGTCAGGGGAACCTACTCCCTCAAAATTGATCAAGGCCAAGCCAGAGATCGAGAGCACGGGGCGAAAGCCTGTCAGATGGGTCGCCAAACGACCCTCACAGACACCCGCCCTGGAAGAAATGTCGGTTCGTTCTGGCATAACTGCCCTCTCACAGCCCACGCGGACGCTCTTCTCTCTAAAATAGCTCGCCAGCGGCGACGGCAGGCACTCGCCAGACATGAGGCCCAAGCCTTCGTCTCATACGACGGCCTGAACTATTACGTAGGCCCAAAAAATATTAGACGAAGAGGAGCACTAACTGGGAGGGACGGGACCGCCCGCCCAGGTGGACTTCGCTTCTCAGGTCACATCCCTGATGCGAATAAACCGCCCCGAGCGAGCAAACCTACCCAAGTAGGCGAACCCTCAAGGGCTGGCAAGACTCGCCATGACTCTTTGGCAGATAAGGGTAACAAATGGGATGGCTTTCGCCATAAAGACAAAGCAGTAGGGGACGCCTCACAAACCCGCCCGCATAAGTGAGGGGTTGAGTCTCGCCCGCACGATGGAGTTCGCCCAAGCGCGAAGGCCCACCAGTCATGGCAAACTCGCCCAACTCCAACACTTAAACATTCTACCCAGTGCACAACAGGGAGTGCATCCAAAACCCCATGGTGCAATCACCCAGGCGGCTCGTCTGATGGTGGGGGGTTATCACAAATCACCCACAGAAGACCTCCGGGGTTACTTGACTCTCAAACGCACCATACATGAGGTGAATCCTCAGTGCCACTGCGAAAGGCTTATCCAAACGGTGCTTGCCGACTCCAATGTATGGGAGAGGCGAAACCTTTGGTGTTCGAGAGGCTCTCTCGACCGCCTTCTCAACCGAGACCCTCTCGTCGAAGGCGTCGTCACCAAAAAGGATGCGCCGCCGACGATCGAGAGCTCCCATCCGCCACAATCAACGTGACGGACAAAGGCAAGGCCATCCTTTCTAGTTCTCAAGATTCGACTCCTTCCCTGGACCTAATCCTCCACTTGTCTAACGTGAACGAGACGGTATATACCGGCGCACTCGTAGTCGCACGGGAACGAGCATTGGGTTTGATTATTCAACCTTAGCGCTTCCCTCCGGCGGTGAAGATGAGATTCACTTGGCAGTGGCTACGTCCTAGACATCGCACTCAAGTCAGGATGCAATGGCGAGAATACACATGGTTGAACCCACCCATGAACAGACGGTGACCCAAAAGCTCAAAGAGCAGCAGACAACCATTGCCTCCTTGAGAGAAATGTTAGAACAGCTTCTGAACAAGAAGAAGAAGAAGAAAAGAACCCAGCGCACCTTACCCCGGCAAACAGGGAATAAGGAGTAGGTACCTCCTCACCGTCCGGCGACTGAGACGGACGATAATATTGATCCACAATCCGATTACTCTTCCAAGATATCACTAGGGATGTCGCATACTGGGGGTAACACCCGTGACAAGAGGTTCGACGAGTTCTAAAACCAGCTCAATGCGCTGAAGCTTCAGCAGAACATGAACAAGCTGGGGGTGGTCCGACCCTATCCTGTCGAATGGGATACAGTCCCATACCCAACGAAGTTCAAACCAATTAGCTTGGTGCAATTTAACGACAAGGGCTGACCCTCGCAACACATCTATTATTTCATGGCGTAGACCGAATTCCTTACGGGGAATGATGCTATTCTCACTCGGCTATTCATAGGCACCCTCAAGCGGGTGGCCTTTGAATGGTTCCGCAAGTTAGAACCCGGCTCTATCAAGTCGTGGGCCGACGCCGAGAGACTCTTCTTGGCCCGCTTCTTCGACGATGACACGGAGGTATCGATGGCCACCCTCCTCGCCGAAAAGCAACAAAAGTCGGAGTCGGTCAACGACTTCGTGAAGAGGTTCTGGAACCGATCAGTCCACTGTCGGGACCAAGTTTCCGAATCCACCCTAATCGAGATGTGCCACAATAATCTCTCAATCCATATTCTATCCAAGGTGGGCACAGTGGAAACCCGGACATGGAAGGAGCTTGTTCGTTAGGGCGAGCAAGTGGAAAACATGATCAAGAGGTTAGAGGCCAAAGAGCCGCAGTCCAAGAAGGGAGCTGCGGAGCCAGCCGTGCCGAAGAATCCTCCTCGTACAAGAGGAAAAGAGATCATGGCCGTCGACTCTACCCGATGCTGAAAACTACTCAAAGGCCGAAACCCAAACAATTTGAGCAACGCCCCCCGTGGCAGTACGACTTCAAAGAAGACCAGGTGATGGCGTCATTCGATACTCTACTCAAGAGCAATCGAATTAAATTGCCAGAGGCTACGAAGCCTGAGGAGACGAACAAGACCAATGACCCGAGTTATTATGCTTATCACAGATTCCTTGGCCACCACATGTCTAAGTGTTACGTCCTCAAGGATAAGCTCTAGGCCCTCTACGATCCAGGGGTCCTAAGGAAGGAGAAGGTCCAAAAGCAGGTGACCATGAATATGATCACCTTGAGCTTTGGGACAGATCTCCTAGAGGTCCAGGCTCCAGCAGGGGTGATTCCTATCCCCAGGGCAGTCTTGAAGATCACTAATGACGACCCTCACAACCAACGAGGGAAAGGTTTAGTTCCCCAGACTCTGCCATCGGGTCAGGTAATGTGGGTCCATCCGGACCTCCTCAACGACGAACAATGGACTACGAAGCCCTCGAAAGGGGCTAAGGGAAAACATTATAATGTCGTCTCCGCCATCCTGGGTAGAGATAAGACAACAGTGGCTGCCCCGACCGACTCCGAGGAGGAAACCACTGTCCTCGCCACGAGAATAGGGAGGGAATTCACAAAGGAATACCCCACGAGGGCGGAGAATCCGGTAGGACCTCCCACGAGGCCTACCGCTACAACCCCTCCCGATCCAGACAGGCCGAGCTCAAGCCGTCAACCTTTCTGATTCAACATACTCGCACAGCTGAAGAGCATCCCCGCGCGAAATACCATGTACGACCTCCTACGACTATCCAGGCCTACCCAGGAAGCTCTACAAGAGGCATTGGCCGACTCGGAGGCCTCCTCCACCCACTTCTCAAGGAAAGAAGACACGGAGCGGGAGTGTGTGACGTGTTGCCAGACCACCGAGAGACGGGTCCCATGCATCACTTTAACTCCCGAGCACATGCTCATCAAGAGCACATCTCACGATCGACCACTGTACTTCACGGGGTACGTCAGTTCGTCGAAAGTAGATCGAATTCAGGTCCACCCGGGGTCTGCATTAAGCATTGTACCCCTGAAGCTGATCAAACACTTGGGGATACCGCCAAAGCGTCTATCCTCGACTACCACGACTATCTTTGGCTTTAATACCACGGGGACTCGGCCACTCGGCAAAATCCGCCTGAAATGTCGGATAGGCGACATGAAGACGGAGGTGACCTACGACGTCATCGATGCCGAGCCGTCCTACAACATGCTCTTAGGACGTCCGCGGATCCACGGTAACCGAATAGTCCCATCCATGTTACACCAATGCCTGAAGTATGTGGATGATTACGAGCAAGTGAAAACAGTAGTGGCCGACAAGCAACCCTTCAAGGGCGTCGAAAACTACTTCACAGACTCTCTACTATATCAAGACCCTAACAATCCACCGATTGAGGAACTGGAGAGCGGCAATGAGGCAGATAGCGAGCCCGAGTACGGTGACAGCCTAATCCTGAACGACTTCGAGTCAATTGTAATCGGTTACGAAAGTCACAATGTAACCAATGCTATTCAGGCGGAGATAATTGTTGTGAATGAGAAGTTTGACTTTGCTTATTTGTTGTCTTGCTCCACATCCGAGGATGAGGCACCCAATAACTTATTGTCAAAACTCTACAGTGATCCCTCCCTACACTTACCCGTATGCTCGTCGTACGTCACGAGGGCACAGTCGATCAAGTCATCGCAAGTTGTACTCGTCGTGCTAGCCCGGAATAATTATCGAAAAGATATTATCTTTGGTCGAATCGATCACCCCTTACGTACTCTGTGGGACGAATCTGAAGATAAGGACCCCACGCCTTAGTTTTCGCAATACAGTCAAGTTGCAAAACGCATGATGAGCGACATGGGGTATGACCTCACTCGCTTAGAAGGCCTGAATTACGATCGAGGGCACAAGACGGTCATTCGACCTGCTTATGTACCCAAAGGCAAACCCTCAAATTACTTCAACGGGACTCGAAGAGGCTTAGGCTACTCCTCTTCCTCATCAGATTTGTACTGTTATGTCAACGAAGACTCCGACTATGCATGTTCGGGAGATCGATCGTCGACAACCTCGGCATGGGACTCAGACGTTAGCGTAAGGGACTTGTTCGACAACCTTACGGTCAACATGGCTGCGATTGATCCAGCTGAAATGGCGGAGGATGGACAGGTCCTACTTTATGACGAGACATAGGATTGCCACGTCAACGCTTAGTGGAATAGTCACTTTAAGAAACGCGAACCACCGACCAAAGACGAAATCCTCCAAGTGAACATGGGAGACGAGACGAACCCCAAGCCCATATTCATTAGCGGTAGTCTACCTCCTCAGGAAAAAGAAGATCTCATTTCCCTCATACGGGAATACATTGACATCTTCGCATGGAATTACGAGGACATGCCCGGTCTTGATCCGCGGGTCGCTATGCATCGCCTCAACATCGGCCCAGACGCCAAACCAGTCAAGCAACAGCAGAGGTAGTTTCGCCCTCAAATCATGGAGGCGATCGATGCTGAAGTGAAGAAACTAATCGAATCCGGTTTTATCAGAGAGGAACAGCACCCCGACTGGGTCGCCAATATTGTTCCAGTCCTAAAGAAAAACGGCAAGATTCGCATCTGCATTGACTTTAGAAATCTCAACGCTGCGTGCCCTAAGGATGAATTTCCTCTGCCCATCACGAATGTCATCATTGATAACACGTGTGGATTTGAGAGGATGTCCTTCATGGATGGTTACTCAGGGTACAATCAAATCAAAATGCACCCTGAGGACGAAAAGCACACTTCGTTCAGGACTCCCATGAGGGTATACTGCTACACGGTCATGCCCTTTGGACTCTAAAACACCGGCGCAACCTATCAGCGCACCATGAGCACGATCTTTTAAGATTATCTACGTAAGACGGTCGAGTGCTATGTGGACGACCTAGTCGTAAAGAGTCGCCGTAAAGACGACCACCTCCAAGACTTGAGGGTGATGTTCGAACTCATGAGGACTCATCAACTCAAGATGAATCCTACGAAGTCATTCTTAGGGATGTCTAGTGGTAAATTCCTCGGTTTCATCGTCACGACAAAAGGAATCCGGATTGACCCAGACAAGGTACGAGCTATTCAAGAGCCCGAAACCTCAAAGAACTAAGGGGTCTTCAGGGACGATTGGCCTACATCCGGAGGTTTATTTCAAATCTTTCGGGCAAAAGTCAACCTTTCTCCAAGCTGATTAAGAAAGATACTTCTTTCGTGTGGGACGAGCCTTGTCAACGGGCCTTCGAGGAGATCAAAGCTTATCTCTCGAACCCGCCTATCCTTGCGATGCTGATCTCAGAAAAACCATTCCTCATCTACATCAGAGCTATGGAGCATTCTCTGGGCGCCCTCTTGGCACAAAATAACGACACGGGCCACGAGCAGGGCATCTACTACCTAAGTAGAACCTTACAAGGCGACGAATAGCAGTACCCGATGGTTGAAAAGGAATGTTTGGCCTTAGTGTTCGCCATCCAAAAGATGCGGCACTACCTGGTCGGCCAGACAATCCACGTCATTTCCCGGATGAACCCCATCCGAGTTTTCATAACACAGCCTGCGGTGTTAAACTACCGTTTGGCCAGATGGACACTCCTGCTGTCTCAGTATGACATCCATTTCATACCACAAAAGTCAGTCAAAGGACATGCTATCTGTGATCTTATGGCTAGTCACCCGCTGGGAGCAAAGACCGACCTATTTGAGGATTTGCCGGATGAACCCCCTGAAGTCAACATGACTTCATCACCAGAGGTGTGGTAAATGTTCTTCGACGACGCGTCTCACGTAGGCATAAGCGGCTCTATCGTTGTAGGAGTGGGGGTGGTCCTCACCTCTCCACATAACCACGTGTTGCCCTGAGCCTTTTTTTAACAGAGCCATGCACCAACAACGTGGCTGAGTACAACACGTTACTCATTGGGCTCGAGTTGGCAAAGGAATTAGAGAAAAAGCATCTTGAAGCTTACAGCAACTCCCAACTCATCGTTAAGAAGATGACCGACGATTACGAAGTCAGAAATGATGATTTGATCCCGCTCCACAAAGCAGCTATCAAGCTAGTGGGGTTATTCGAGAGTTTCCGTATCGAGCATGTGCTCCATTCCAAGAACACGCATGCGGACGCCCTTGCATCTTTGGTGGCTAACCTGGCCCAGCCATTAGGGACGACCTAATGGGTCACTGTGGCAAGCCGGAGGCTCTTTCGACTAAAGGATGTCCCAAAAGTGAACTCCACCCATCAAGTCTCGGATCAGCCTGACATTAAAGACTGGCATCTCCCGATCATCGATTACGTCCTATACGACATGTTGCCCAAAGACGCAAGGGAGCGAGAGTCTGTCCGGCGATGCGCCGTGAGGTTTTACTATGATTCGACCACCAAAACATTGTATCGGAGGTCGTACGACGGCTTGTTACTTCGATGTCTTTCGAAGGCAAAAGCACAAGAAGCTCTGTACGAAGCTCATGATGGCGCTTGCGGGGCTCACTAGCCCGGACCTAAGCTTTGGGATCGTTTGTGAATGATAGGCTATTTTTGGCTTGGGATGGTTGGTGACGCGGTCACTTACACAAAGCGCTGCCACGAGTGCCAAATCCACGCCAACTACATGCATCAACCTCCCGAAGACCTACACCCGACAAAAGTGTCATGGCCCTTCGAAGCATGGGGGATGGACATAGTCGGACCAATATCTCCGCCGTCGGCAAGGGGCTATCGCTTCATGCTCGCGATCACTGACTACTTCTCTAAGTGGGCCGAAGCCGTCCCCTTAAGAGAGGTCAAGACCAACGTTGTGATCAAGTTCATCAAACACCATGCCATATACCGATACGGTGTACCTCGACGTATTATTCCTGACAATGGCACACAATTCGTCAGCCATGCATTCGCCAAGTTTTGTGATAAGTTCTGAATACAGAACCTTTCCTCTACGGCCTATAACCCTTCGGCGAATGGTTTGGCCGAGGCCTTTAACAAAACAATTATTAAGATCTTGACCAAACTGACTTCCACTAGCAAATGTGACTGGAATGAAAAGCTGGGTACGAGCTTATGGGTGTATCGTACAATGGTTCTCACACCGACTGGCAACACACCCTACTCATTGGTATACGGCTGTGAGGCGGTGTTACCGTTAGAGATTCAAATTCCATCCCTCCGTGTCACCCTGGCAATGAGGATGATGGCTGAGGATAATCACCAACGACGCCTCGCAGAGCTCGAAGTGTTGGACGACAAACAACTGGAAGCTAACAACACATTGAGTTCTATCAAGCCCGAATGGCCAAGGCTTTCGACAAGAAAGTCAAGCGCCGAGCCTTCAAGGCGGGAGAGTTGGTACTGACCGCTCGCCGACCAATGATTCTCACCTCCAAGAAGAAGGGTAAATTTCAGTCCAAATGGGAAGAACTGTTCGTAGTAGAGACAGTCTATTCGAATGGAGCCTATCGCCTCGTCAAACCAAATGGCGACAAGATCATGATGCCTATCAACGGCAAATACTGAAGAAGTACTATCCTTAGTCCTTCAAAACTCCTACGAGTGCATGAGTCTAAACTGGTTCTAACCACCCTCTAACTGGTACACAAGGCTAAACTGTTCCTACTTCATATACTCCGATAGGAAACCCTATGTGAGATGCTACTAACGGTGCTCTTAGGCGTGACCTAGATCACGGATTGGTCCAACTTCCTTGTAGTCAGGACCAGGATAATTCTGTCATGTTAATTATCACCTCTGGCAAAATCAACTTACTAGTCCTCCTTAATAGGATAGTAGGTCCACAGAGTTGCTCGAATCGCAACAAACCCCCACTGTCATGTTAACACCAAATCTCTGACAAAATCAACTTATCAATCCTCTCCAATAGGATGGTGAGCCCACCAAAGTCGCTCACATCATGACAGACAATTATGTTATGTTAGCTGTCACCTCTAACCAAGTCAACTTATCAATCCCTTCCAATGAGATGATAAGTCCTCATGGTTGCTCCAATCGCAACAAAACTCCATCAGGTTAATGATCACCTCTGATGATCGGCGCTGTTATTCTTACGAGTAACACAGCCTAAGTAATAACCTACCATGCGACGTGTTATTACTTTAGTCAATAGTCACACTCCTATGTCCTTGAACTACTTGACCTATTCCGGATATCCTAACATTCTCTTAGAATAACCGATGGGTAGTGGCCCACCACACGACGGCTCCTACAACAATCGATCGTCACATTCCAACATGCCTGAACGATTCGATTATCATCTATGTCGTCGCCTACCCACACAGCGACAATTATCAAGGGAGGCTCGACAGGCGACATGTCCCACTGTTCCCCCAAACAACAACTCGCTAAATGGCAAGTCAAAGTTGGGTTCTTCAGTTGGTCGCATGCACGAGCGACTACCCTTTGTTTCGAGCTAAGTGTTACCCTCTCGGTCCCACTTGAGCTGCAATGCAAAAGTCAGAGTTAACCCGACCCCACGTCGCGAACATCCAAGAGCAGAAAAATAGCCTAACGACTAAGTCCAAGACAGATTAGTCAAAGGCCCGCCATGCTGCTAGAGATGGCATGAGTAGCTCAACTCAAGCGCCTAACAGCGCAGGCGAATCCAACATGAAGATAAGATGCAGATCAAACACACATCAACACCAGAAAATAAAGAAAAGAAAAACTGTGCACGCAAAGCAGAGGATAAACCGAACAAAAGGTCATTACGGGCCAAAGTTACATACATAAAGTTTTGGGTTGTGATGCGGCCGGCATCAACCAAGTTACAAAAAAAAGAAAAACAAAAGTGTTTAAACAAAATGGGCGTTAGATGAGCTTCAGCAGGCTGAAGGCAGCGATCTTGGCCTTAACCGCCGTGAGATCCGCCGCACGCCTAGCCTTCGCCCTCTCCTCTTGCTCCTGCTGTAGTCTGGCGAAAGCAGCCCCGCCATCCTCTTCCTCCTGGCGAAGGAGTTGGAGTGCCCTGTCCACCGCTTCGGCAGCGTGACCAAGCCTCATCTTCTCATGCTCGAGCTCCCGCAGCCTTGCGTCACCGCGGAGGGATCCAGCGTCTTCAAAAAAGGTGGTGTTCGTGTAGGCGTCCATCTTAGCCAACACCACTCGATGCCGTTTGCGTAGACACTTGAGCTCGGCCTCCTTCACCTGGATGCGTTTCGCTCGCTCCTTGCGTTCAAACATGAAGCGCATCACGAGAGGCGGTGGCGCATCTGAAGCGTCGGCTTGCGCCAGGCCCTCCAGGCGATACGTCCACCCCTCTAAGCAACCGAGCTCTCGCTCACATCGCCGTGCGAGCGGGGGAACCACCTACATGGCGGATCGCCTCCAGACCCTCCTCCACGAGGGGAAGCACATCATAGTATTTTTCGACACCCTCGCCGACAACAACAGCGGTTCGGCGCACCAGGCCCTCCAACCGCTAGAGGATCTCGAACGCGGGGTGAGATGCGGGGTCTGGTGCGGAAGACTCCTGGGCTGAGCTAGCGGGGGAAGCCGACGACGCACCAGCACCGACGGCGGTATCAGAAGAGTCGACACCTTCGGAGGCACTACGATCAGAGGCGGAGGCCATGAGTCCAAAATAGTTTCTACAACAGTTCTCTTCTAGCGAATAATTTCGAGGACACGAGGACCTTGCTGGAGAGATGGCAAGTACACTATATAGCCAAAGGCCCAACGGTCGAGATGTGTTGTCCCAAGCAATCGAACGGCTCAGATGTCCTACGACACTTCGAGCTCAACGCCAATGAAAGCCCTTCCTCTTGGGACTTCAAACCAAACGATCAGATTGAGCGCGAGAGGCGAAGCGTTCCGTCGCTTCGCCATTAATGAGCATTAACGCACCTACAACGCCTTAGCTGGCAAGCATTTGGGCCCACAGGTAGACGTGTGGCACGAGTTCACCTGTGTTTAAATCTTTGCTTGTAAGATAAATTCGCCATCACGTGAGTCTCACCCGTAGCGTGAGCTCGCCAGCAGTCGAGTTTAGCTTTCAACGCAAATTCGCCATCACGTGAGTTTCGCCTACAGCGTGAACTCGCCAGCGTTCAAGTTTAGCCTTCAACACAAACTCGCCATCACTCGAGTTTCACCTGCAGTGTGAACTCGCCAACGTTCGAGTTTAGCCTTCAACGCAAACTCGCCATCACTCGAATTTCGCCTGCAGCACGTACTCGCCAGCATTCGAGTTTAGCCTTTGATGCAACCTCGCCATCACGCGAGGGGCGTCGCCTACAGCACAAAATCGTCGGCGGTTTTATGAGTAAAACACTGAATGGCGACATATTAAAAGGATATGTGCACAACGAGAAAGTACGAACTTCATTGGATGCTTCTAGACAGTACATTTGAACAAAGTTATGACTTTATAACCAAGAGACTCACAACATTACATTCAATAAGCAAAACATGAAACAGAGCACCTAGAATCTACTCCTACACTACGGACCTATTCTAGGAATTTGAAGGATGCAAGCTTAGCCCTGACTTCGGCTATCTGCTCCGCACGCAGGGCGCGAGCTTTCTTCTCTGCCTCTTGCCGGACCCACGCTTCGAAAGAATCGTTGGCAGCGACATCCTCCTGAAGCAGCAGTAGAAGAGTACGCCTCTCTCTAACAAGATCACCTTCCACCGTCTCGCTCTGAATGCGCAGGCCTGTCAAGGTTGATTCCCCTTCCGAGCGTGGGATCATACCCGAAAAGATGGAAGAGACGACAGACTCCATGTTAGATTGCAATAGGCGGTACTGGAGATCCAGACGGGCGATGAGCGACTCTTTATCTTCTATGTCTCGTCGTCGACACTCTTACTGCCACATAGCGTAGTGACAGACTGGAACCAAGAATGACTTCACTTGGGGCTCCAAATCCGCATGTCGTAAGCCCTCCAGTCTTGTCAGAAGCAACTCCAGATCGATGAGCTTCATTTCGCATCTTACCCCGAGCATCAAGTCGTTCTGGTAACGGAGATAGGCCACGCGGTCTGAGAGAGACTGCTTTAGCTCCGCGAAAGTACTGTGATCTTGATCAACGAGTGAGATCACTTGCTTCACGGCACTCTCTAACTCTTCTAATTGAGCCAGAATGAAGCCCGAAGGTTTTGGCTCCGGATCGCGATCAGGTGCGGGAGCCGAAGGAGAAGCGCCACCCCTTGCCTTCTTCGCATTAGACGCCTTCGCTCGTGGTGCCATTCTGAACAAGAAGAAAAAAAAATCAACACAGTGTCCCTTCTGACGAATAAAAAGGGTAATGTACGACGTACGGACTAAATATGTGTCCATCATCCCACGGCCCAGATCGGGCATGGAGAACGATGAAGCCACTTACACCGCCTTGATGTGAGACAACGTGCTAATGTCAGTCCAGCTGCTGGGCACTCGAGACCACGGTTAGACGCATGGCCTTCCTCTGGGTTCGCATTAACTTCGCTTCCAGCATAGTTTGACCACGGTCAGAACTCACCCATGGCTCAAATTCGCCTACGGCTTGAATTCGCCTGCAGTTGGGGTGCGCTAGCGGTGTAAACTCGCTAAGTATCCAAAATCTGACTGTAGCTTGAACTCGCCTGTAACAAAAGACCCACCTGCAATGGTCTCATAGAGAAAAATAAAAGACAACAGCAACTAGGAGAGATACATGCACAAACATAAGGGGAAACCTAACGAGTGCAACATTCATCCAGTTTTAAGACAGTGCATTTTGAACAAGTTATGATTTCACAAACAAACAAGTCATGACACTGTTTCAAAAGCAAAACAGGCAAAATGTCTTAACACGGCCTTAGACCTGAGGTCTTAGTCCAACAAACTAAAAGATGTAAGCTCTTCTTTGACCGTAGCCATCCTTCTCGTGTGGTCCTCACGGGCTTTGTCTTCAGCCTCCCTCCGAGCCCGGTCTTCAAAGCTTGACCTGGCGGCAGCATCCTCCTAGCGCAAAGCATGGGGGCTTTGAGTTTCCTCCTCAGTAGTCTTGCTGACCTTTACGATCTCGGATTGAAGCCCCCTCAGAGTCACCTCCGCCTGCTCCAGCTCAGCTCTCAAGCGAGATATGGTGGAAGTGAAGTCGCCTATCCGATCTTCCAATGAGTGCTGCTGACCCACCCAGAAGGCGACGTTGGATTCCAGGTCTGCTATTTCTCTAGAGCGGACCTCCTGCTCCCAGGCCTCCTGACGCCTGATATGAGACAGGAAGGACTCCACTTTAACTTTCGGACCTTCCCGTAACAAGATCTCTAGCCTCATCAAGCGTGACTCTAGGAAAATAAGCTTTTGCATGCAACGCGTGGCAATCCGATTTTCACCCAGCCGCCTGAGGTCAACCATGTGATCCAGGAGAAACTGTTTGAAGCAATTGTAGCTTCCCATGCTGAGACTGACAAGGGAAATCACCTGCTTCACGACATTCTCGAACTCTTCAAGGCGAGCCTGTAGGGACAAGGAATCCAAGGAAACAGGCTCTTGACCCGGAGCAAGTGCCGTAATGGGTTGAACCTCGAGACAAGGTTCGACTCCAGGCTGAGGAACGGGGCCTGAGGCGGAGGAAGTAGTGGTACCCTCAGATTCATCGTTGGAAATTAAAATGGGCTCGGCCGCATGCTCTTCAGCAGTCGACACTTCTCCATGGACTGTGTAACACAACAACAACACAAGAAAGAGTTAAGCGAGAAGTACCTGCTTGACCCACGACTACACAGAAATCGGGGCAAAAGGATACCTTCAGCGGTAGTGGCCTCGGCGACACCCGAAGAAGACGCCTCCTTCCTCTTCTTCGAGGCAACTCTTTTCACCTTCGGTGCCTTTCTGAGTGCAACGAAAAGAAAATTTGGACTTCCTCTAAAGAAGACAACAAAGGAACTGTGACCTCTCTTAACAGGGGGAGGGGCATTAAATACTCTAATCCTAGGCGGTTATCTGCTGCTCGATTGGACCTTTCAGGGCCAAACAGTCGAGAGTAAGGCCAAACAGTTCGGATCTCGCATGAACGGCCAGGATCTGGTAGTTTCTGAACATGATCTTCAACCAATGTGTCGTATTTAATGTGAAACGACGTGCCCACGTCTTCTTAACTAACGTGCGCGTGGATTAACACGTAGCCCACTGAAAGCGGAGCCCGCCCAGTGCCGAATTCATCGTTTGGACTCCCACGGGTCAAGCCCAATTGGACTCGCATACCACTCTGGAGTTCGAGTCAGTTCCAAATTCGCCTGCGGACAAAATCTGCCTACAGGTAAGACAAGCCTGCAGCTAAAATTCGCCGACAGCTAGAATTCCCCTGCAGCTAGGATTCTCTTGCGGCCAGACTCTGACTAATGCATGTTAAAAAAATGGAGCACACACGAGAGTGATAGTGGCCAGAAACAAAAGGATAATTTCATTCATAAAAAGGAATTCTATTACAACGGGGAATCAAAGGCAAATTACAAAGCTCTCAACCGCAACTCCGCCTCACGAATCTCCCCAGCATAATGAAGCTCGAGCCTCCTCGGGATCTCTCGGCGGAGGTCTTCCTCAGTGCGCGAGACCAAGTCTTGGACGGTATGTCTGGTCTCCTTGAGGACTCGGTCCTTTTTCTCAACGGAACCAGCGACCATTTGCCTACGAGACTCGATATCCTCTAACTCCTTTACCAACTATTCGCAAGCCTTCTCTTGAGTGGGTAGGGAGGCCTACGCATTAGCAATGACTTGCTTCAGCTTTCCTATCTCCGAAGACAGGCGAGAAAGGCGGTTGTCAGCCTTCTGTTGCTCATAGGCCACTCATTCATTCTCGGCCTTGACCTGCTCCAACTCTGTTGACAACCCATCCTCCAACGACATGGTCTCATTCAGTCTGCGATCATGCTCTTCTACTGCTGCTCGAACCTCACCTAACGTGAGGTCAACAATCTCAGAACTCTTCGCGCGAAGGGTAAGCAACCATCGAATAGCCCGCTCCACCTCTTCCAAACGCTGGAAGTACGGCTTAGCCGCAGTGGCGCCAAGCTTTTTGATCAAGAAGATCATGTCGTAATCGAGGTCCTCCTTGAACTCCTCAAAAGGACAGCTCTCTTCTAAGGCGAGCTTGATGCAATCGGCTAGAGTGTCTTTAAAGTTAGCCAGGGTTTGAGCCACCTTCTTTTTACGCGAATGTTCCAAGGGAGAGAGGGTAGCCTCATCTACTACGGATAAAGTTACGATCGAGGTACTGGTGGTCATGACTACAGAGGTGGCGACTGGCGTGCCAAAGCCGACGTGCCTACTGACGCCACTGGAGTAGCGGCCGCAGCGCCAACAGTCACCAAAGACGAGAAAGTGGTCACTAGCCGAGCGAGGGTCCCCCTTTGAGTCGGAGACTCCTGCGCCGATGGCCCACCCTCAACCAACGCTTCCCCAGGAATAGGGACTTCCCTTTGTTGGCCTGACACCTCTTCATGGGCAGATGCCTCCTCCTCGCTCGATATCGCCTCATGAATCGAGACGTCGTCGTCCGCTTCTGATTCGCCTATATCTCCAGGCGAATGGCCCACCCAAGAGGGAGGATCCTCTTTACCAACGGCTTCATGGGTAGGATCGACTATAATTTCAAGAAGAGGGTTAGCAAAGGTCCCTCAAGAGGAACCCCATTGGCAGTTCAGTACAGAGGGGCCAACTATACTAGGATTTGCGCTTACCTGAGCTGCCAAGCTCTTCTTCGTCTCCAGTCCCCTCCTCTTCGTCAGAAGGAATGGAGATCACTCTCTCGACTGCACCTGCATAAATTCAACACAAACGTCAGGTGGCGCAGATTCGACCTTGCACCCGAGAGTACTGCACTGAAGGTTACCTCCTGGTGCGCAAGTCACGCAAAATTTTGCCTCCAAAGCCTAATTTCGCCTAAACGGCTCATTCGCCTTTGGAAACAAATTACGAATAACACGACTTGTCCAAAGCTTTGAACTGCCAATAAAATGGCCTTATTTGAACCCACGCCTCAGACGGCTAAGGGTTAGAGTAGAAATCTTAGTATTAAGCCTAAGGAAAACTATTCGACAACTCCTCGTATTAAGGGGAATAGTATGACTAGCCCGATTCAAACGGTAATCGGTAAAGGCAAATCAAACCCGTTGATAGCTGAGGGTTTGCTAAAAATCCTAAAGAAAGCCAAATACACCTGACTAGCCAGGGATTTCTTTATTCAAAGTATTCCAGACCACACACAAATTGGTTTAGGTCTGAAAACTTTAAAGGGGGTCTTGTAGACGATAAATATTACCGCCGCAAACGTGTACATGAATCTGCCTACAAGTCGGCACCGCCCATTCGGATTAAGGGCGAGCCTCACCCACGGGTTGGGCTCACTAGCGCGAACCCAAACCGCACAAGCCCCAAAATCGCCTGCATGAATCAAGGTCATCCAGATTCGCCTGCTTACTCAATTCGCCTGCACGAGTCGAGAACCAAATTCGTACCTGACAGCTGCTACACTGCGTAGGGGGATGGGCATTCCCACTTTCCAGGACGTGAAGGGAGGGAGCACAGTACTCCACGCCCATCAAGTAGCCGTTCGTACTACGAGTAGCCAGTCAAGTCCATGCAGTCACCAAATCCGCCTGCACGTTCACAATTGAAGCTCGCCTTGCCTGCACGAGTCGAAAGCTAAGTTCGCTTGCGAACAGCAAGCTGACTAGGTGCCCTTGAGTACTTGGCAGCTGCTACACTGCATACAGGGATGGGCCTCCCCGCTTCCCGCAAGCCGCTATACTACGTACAGGGATGGGCCTTCTCCGCTTCCCGCGTGATGTGAAGGGGAGGAGTACAGTATTCTGAACCCCTCAAGTAGCCGCTCACAGTACGAGTGACCAGTTAATCGCTAAATGCGCTAGCAGGAAGCCCGCCTCGCCTGCACAAGACGAGGGCTGAATCCGCCTACAAACGGTAAGCTGGCTCAACCTACTCAAGTACCGGGCAGCCGCAATCTCACGTACAAGGTGGGGCCATCCCATTCCTCATGATGTGAAGGGAAGGAGTACAGTACACCGAACCCATCAAGCAGCCGCTCACAGTACAACCTAAGGCATGATACCTCCTGACGATACATGGTCATATCCCATGATTCAAGGAGCGGCCACACCGTCTCTCCTCTATTTAAGGACTTCTTCCAGCCACAGTGAAGGGGTTCAGTGGGTTCAGCAGTTGAGCAATCCAGAGTTCAATAGTTCACCCGCAGCTAATTGATTAATCCAATCAGCCAATCGAACCACTAGCTCTCGACCCTCAAAGGAGTCGACGACAAGCTCTCTGCATAACCTTTTCATTGTAGCATCTCCTCCTAGTTCCAGACCCTGATCGCTACTGAGCTCGGAGATTCAAACTCTATCAACTCGAGCTTCTACTGCGCACTGAAGCTCACCAGCAACCTCGGTCGGATCGTCCAAGGGAAGCAGACTCGGTGCGAGAATCGAGCGAAGCGTCCTATAGCTACCGAAAGTCCCCACGTTAAACAAGGAGGGCATTCCCTCCGCTTCTGTTATACTTTTCGATTCATTAGTTTTTAATAAGCTATTCTTATAAATACAAATGAAGCTCCCTGTTTTTGGGAAATCAAAATTTACACCTACAGGCACCCAAACCTTCTTAGATCCTGGTGGCCTTTTGAACACCTCTTCTTTTTGTAATTCTTGTGCTTTATGCACAAGGTTCAGGGCATGTGTAAGAAGTGCGTGGTGTTTCTGGATGCGTTCCTCAAGAATAGAACGAGTTCGTTTGACACGAACCCATTTGTAAGTTGACGGTTGGGAGGAGAACCCCGATGCTTGTTGTGGCGGCAGCTTAGCCACTTGGTGCTTTCTAAACTCCAGACCCACTTGGTAACAGAGTCCATTCACCTGATATAAAGCCTTAGCGAATTGGCGAGCGAGATGTTGATGGTGTTTTTGACGAGCCCTTTTCGTCAACAACAGTGCGTCTTCGACGGGTAACTCCTTGACCTTTGAGGAGTTGTCACAAACGTCGGATCCGGCCTTCTTAAGTGCCAAGGAGAAGCCTTCAGTAGCAATTGGGTGAAGATTGTTACCCCAAATCTTCAGATTTGAAGACCAATGAACCTTCTTGAGGGAAGCAGCCTTCTTGCGCTTGCAAGGAGAAGACGATCTAGAGGAGGAGGAGGAGGAGACATACTCCTCAAATTTCTGTTGGTCAAACTCGTATTCAACCTCTTCATCCATAGGGATCTTAATCGTTGGCTACGGCATGACAACCTTGATAGTAAGGCTGTTGGCTCCCACTGTGGTCGCCAGCGTGTTCTCGTCGGAAATCAGTTTCATTGCTTTCGAATCCATTACAGCTTCAAAAGTTATAATGATTCGAAATAAAAGAAAATCTAAGTCTTTTTATAAGACTTTCCTTACAATGAAAAAAATAGAAAGATTTCCTGAGAACACACGCAGAGATCGTTTATCGATCTTCTGCTTGCGTGGGATCTTTACCTGTGTTGGGGTTAATCCATGGACCACTGAGCGATCAGATCAAAAGAACGATTTTGTTACATCGCAAAGGAGACAAGAAACTTAAGCGAATATCTAGGCAAACCGATGCCACTCTTCTAGAAAATCGCAGCTAGGTACGATTTCGAGGGAAGCGAATGAATCAGATGCAGATCTCTCGAGCTTTTCCTCTTTAACTGAATGAGTCGTCGAGATCTCCTTCTCCTCTCTGAAAATTCATGCTCCTTCAGTCTCCTAACTGATAGGGCTTCGCTAAAGCTCGAGAATTCAAGATCTGTCCAAATGAAGGGCTATAATTATAGGCTTCATAAGCCCTATTTTTGGATAAGAATGAATGACTTGCTCTTATACTTAGTTGTAACCACTTAACCATGTTCAAAGATAACCTCAAATTAGTTTGGGAGGCTGCGGATAGAATCTTGGGTTGCAAACAGCGTTTTCGGGGACGCCCGAGACTGTCTCGGGATGCCCGTTTTCTTGTTCGATTTCAGAATGATGTGATTCAAAATATATTAGAAAGCTGACAAAGAGACCTACAACATTTATCTTTTGAGATTCTTCAGATTTGAATCGTATCATGGCTAAAATATGCGGGACATAATTTGTTAGGTCCTTTATTTTGATGATGATTTTCAAACACCATTATTGGTGCTAATTATGTATTGAGCTATATTGTAGATTACAATTCATTAGCACCATAGATGGAGGATTGGATGGAATATGAGCTACAACAACGATATCTAGAGAAGGTGGAGGCAAAGTTATGAAGCAATGTTTATCAAGAACACCATATGCAATAAGAAGCTTCATCAACTCAAAAGCAATATCAAGACTCAAAAAATGTATTTCTATGTGAGAGATATTTGCTATTTTTATTTTCTCTCTTGTGCTAGAATGTAGGCAAGAAGTTTATTGATTACATTTGAAGCCATGGGATAACACACTTGCACATTTTCAAAACTCGTATTTTGACACTTTTGCTAAATTGATGATTTTTACAAATACGAGGACCTTTTAGCAAAATTCCTTTTCAAACAAGTTTGTCAAAATGTTTATAAACTGTTTACAAAGTTTCATATTTTTTGGAATTTATTTACTATTTTTTTAGAGCACTGAAATTCAATTTCGAAATCGATTCAAACTGATAACATGTTATCAATCGATTGACCAGTTGACTAATGAAGTCAGTCGACTGATGTGTCGACTGATGAAAGTGCTTGGAATCATTTTTTGCTCTTTGTTCTATTTCGGTCGACTAACTAGTCGACTGACGAGATCGTCAGTCGACTAAAATGATCATCAGTCGACTGATGAGCTGAATATCGTATACAACGTTCAGCTCATTAGTCGACTGATGCTTCCTGTCAGTCGACTGATGGGTCCTGTAACGGCTATATTTATTCTATTTCAGTAATGCGATTTTCTCAGGATTCTGTCTGGTTCTTTGGG
Organism: Asparagus kiusianus; assembly: GCA_022839385.1. NCBI lineage: Eukaryota > Viridiplantae > Streptophyta > Magnoliopsida > Asparagales > Asparagaceae > Asparagus > Asparagus kiusianus. Next base: position 166,617 of record BQKN01060111.1, read on the forward strand.
GTTTTGGCTGCAGTTTTCTCTCATCATAAATACCTATCAACCCCATCTACCTCAGTACCAAACTTTCATTGCAAATTACTTGAGTTTAAGTTTATTGTTTTCAAAAGAGATTCAACTTTCATTTGCTTTCACTATTTCTAAGTTCACATCCTAAGCTTCAATTACAATCTCTCCTCTTGCCATAGGGCTTCTGTAAAGAGAGAGTTTTTCTTCGAATTGTGACTGTTGTGAGCTTGATCTCGTGGAGATCTACTGTGTAGTTGTGAGATCTCGGAGGAGATCGTTGTGTAGAAGAAGTTCCAGCTTCCAAACCGGGTGTGTAGTGAATTTCTCCTCGAGAGTGGGGAGTAGAGACGTAGGTCAGCTAACCGAACCCCATGAACACATCGTGCGTCATCAATTGGCTAACTATCTCTGTCACGCCCCGCTGCCCCAAATACCGAGAATCGGAACGTGAACAAGCCCGTGACGAATTAGATTTAGAAGAAATATACACTGTTATTTTTTTCCACTCTTTTCTTTTCTTCTCAACCTAATACGCTAAGCGTCTGGAAACAATACAATGCAAAGGCACAGGTCCCCGATCACAGTAGCGAGAATATAATAAACAACACAGACAGAAAATATACATATCACAACTGAAATATCATCCGAGACACAAGGTTTGGGTTAAACATGCCCTTATTACAAACAGTTCAACTAAAATAAGAAAATACATAGTCCGACAAAATAAGAAGGAAGTACTGCTAAATAACTAAGTCCCACGAAAGACTAAAGGATAAGGTACTACATAAGTAATCTAGTGTCCATCAGTGATTACGTAAAAGAAAAGGCTAAGCTTCCGTCTGTTCTTCTGTTCCACCTGGAAGACATACCGGCTGGGTATACTCCTGCTCTAATGCATCATCATACTGGACCTGTCCATCCTCTAAATCTGACGTACACCAGAGAAAACAGGTGTACGTCAGGGTGCATGGCACACAGCAAGATCCCACAAGGAAAATAGAAACGGTCGAACGACCAATGCAAGAACAATAATAATAACGATAGTAATAATCTAAAGGAAATCCACCACTAGAATATAATAATCAGAAGAATCTAAAATCGATCGGTAACGAGGTCATACTACTAGCCACTCTATAATAGGTCACTGGTCCACATCTCACACAGAGTCAACGCTCATATCATCGGATAACCGACTGTTCATAATTCCCCTACGTGCATCCAATACAAATACACAAATAAGTCAGAGGACTGCACGCAAACCGATTCCTGCCTGGTCCGAACTTCAAGCAGGACCCGGGTGACGAAATAAATTTTCCACTGACCAAAATGAATACACAAATCCACTTTGGCCCTACAAAACCAACCCCAATGGATACACAAATCCATTGGCGCGAGCCTGGAAGATATATCAACAACCATATCCGATCACATGAACATTAACTTCCCCATCCCAACTCTCTTGTTTTTCTAAGCTAACATATACACAGGTTTCTAAGTCTTAAACCAGGCCACACTAGTCATGAATTTCTGACGGTTCTCGAGCATAACAAAGAATACTAATGTAGCTAATCATATACAACAAGATCATAGTATATCACATAATTAAAATTAAAAAACATAAATCATGAATAATTCATCATAATCCCTTTTCTAAAATAAATCCTTAAAAATTATTTATAAATGTTCTAAAATAATTCCTTTTATAAAATAAATCCTTAAAACAATATTTATAAATGTTCTAAATAATTTCTTTTATAAAACTTTCTTAAATTACTGAAATTATTCTAAATTGATACTTATTCTAAAATAAATTCTTTTAAATTATTTATAATTATTCTAAAATAATTCTTTTGTCAAATAAATTCTATTAATTTATTATAATTACTCTAAAATGATTTTTCACTAAAATAATTTATTATAATTATTTTAAAATGATTATTTTGTCAAATAAATCCCAAAAAAATCATAAACTAATCAAAATAATTTTATCTTATTTTATCTTTACAGTATCTATATTCAAAATATTATTTTTAGTATCATTCATCAAATAAATCCGTACATGTCATCATAGTATATGTATTACAATGTGAATGGTCATACGATATTGTCCACAGTCCATTACGTCCATGACAGTTCTATACGTTATAGTTCTCAGTCCAATATGTTCACGACAGTTCTATATTTGTAACGAGTATTTATTCGGGTAACGAGTTCGTATGCATAATTAATCTGTAATCAATCTAAAATTATGCTGAGTAAGAATATGGATCGTGCGAGCAACTAATTAATTCACAGCGGATTGAATGACAAGTCAAGAGGGTATCGGGATCTTGCCTCGGGGTTTTTGTCGAACGATTCAACTTCGACGGTGGGTCTGAGACTGACGGGGCGGAGTTGCTGGATGTGGAAGGCTGCTGTCGGGCTGGCGCGGTACTGTAGGCGAGCAGCGGGGTGGTTGCTGGCTGGGCGGTGCTGGTGGCAACTCGACGGAGCGCTTAGGGGAGGAGGAGCTCGCTGGTCTTCGTCGGAGGAGGGGAGGATAACGGGGAGAGCTCGAGAGAGGGGGAGGAGGACGAGGGGGTGGCTGGTGGTAGCTGGAGGCGGCGTGTCAGAGGCAGAATGGCGGCCAGAGGCGGCTGGAGGAGGTGGCGCAGAGCTAGGGCTGGAGGCGGGTTGCTGGCGGTGAAGGTCTGGGCCGCAGGGAGAGGCGGTGCTGGCCAAGGGGGAGGTGGCGAGGTGAGCAGCGACGAGGGTGAGCGGCGGCGAGGGCTCAGCGGCGAAGGCGGGTCGGAGGGCGGAGCTCGAGTTCGAGCTCGAGAGAGAGAGAGAGAGAGAGAGAGAGAGAGAGAGAGAGAGAGAGAGAGAAAGAAAGAGTACGAGAGAGAGAGTGATTGGCTAGGGGTTTAAATAGGAAAAGAAATTAATAAAAAATTTGAAAAAGATAAAAATAAATTATTGAATGAGGTGCCCGTGCAGCCGTTTTTTTGGAAAAGAGAGGAGGGAGAGAACGGGGTTGTTGGGGTAGCTGATGGGGGTTTGACGCGGGAAACAAAAGTTGGGGTTATTTTCAAATGGGTTCAGGTGTTTAAGCGAAAATAATTAAAAATAAATAATTTTGGGTACTTAAAAATTAAACTAATTACATAATAATTATCTACAAATAAAAACGTACATGTTGAGCTAATACAACAGTTGATACGGAACTGTTGAAATATACCCATATTGTACAATTAAACGGAAATAAAAATATATTTACTTACATTTAAAATCAAATAATTATGTGACAATTATCTACACGATAAAACGTACCAGTTATGCTAATACGACAGCTGATACGTAATAATACAATAATTTACACAATTAATACGAAATTAATAATTCAATGTATTACAAAAATTAATACGTAATAGTAATAATACGACGTATTATTTAATATGTAATAGTATTAGTAACACAACGGATAAATCCCAGAAATTTTTCTTGCACTAAATTTATTTATAAATATCAAAACCATTTAAATAAGTATATAATCAGATTTTTAAATCATAAAAAATTCTAGAAAATCAGGAAAAATATAGATATTCTTTTAAAAATAATAATTAAATATTTTAAAATACCAAAAATTTATTTTAACTAGTATCAAAATTTTAGGGTCATTACAATCTCTATCTCTACTCTCTTTTTATTGTCATTGCATTTCATTTTGTGTGTGGTTTGTTGGAATTATGTTTAATTGCATTTTATTCATCCATAAAGCCTATTCACCCCCCCCCTCTAGGGCCTTTTAATTGGTATCAGAGGAAGGTCTCTACTTTTGTTAGGATTAAAACCGTTAGAGAAAAGATCATTATGGAGGCTTCAATGAACATGCATATGCTAGAAGGAGAATCCACCACTAGATCACCTCTCTTCACCAGTTGCAACTTTGCATATTGGAAAGCTAGAATGAGAATTTATTGACAATCCATTGACCTTGACATTCTAGATATCATAGAAAAGAAATATGTTAAGAAGTTCGGTGGTAAAATGACCGAGGATGAGAGGACTCAAGCCAACCTTAATATCAAGGCCATGAATACACTAATTTGTGGTCTTACCCCCAATAAATACAAGAGAGTTTCTACGTGTGCAACCGCACACGAGATTTGGGTGAAATTATGCATTACCCATGAGGGAACCCCCCAAGTGAAGGAGTCTAAGATTAGTGGACTTATGCATAATTATGAACTTTTTAAAATGCTTCCAAGTGAATCTATTGACTCTATGTTTTCTCGGTTCACTAACATTATAAATGAATTACATAGTCTTGACAAGGTCTTGGAAAATCAAGAGATGTGTTACAAAATTCTTCGCTCTTTGACGCCGGCTTGGGAACCTAAAGCTACAACCATCGAAGAAGCTCATGATCTCTCAACTCTCACTCTTGATGGATTTATTGGCAAACTCAAGGTCCATGAAAAGAAGGTCAAGGAGAAGGAAGAAGCACCCCCTAAAGCAACCGAGGATCCACCTCAAAAATCAAAGTCCATTGCGCTCAAGGGAGTAATTGATGATTCATCCTCCTCGGATAGTGAAGTTGATGTCTCTAGAGAAGTGGCACACCTCTCTAGAAGGATATCAAGACTAATCAAAATAAACAAAAATTTTAAAAATCGATCTAACAACAAATTTTTTTCTCGTATAGGTAAATGTTTTGAATGCAATAAACCGGGTCACTTAGCCAAGGATTGTCCCAAGCTCAAGGAGAAGTATTTGAAATACAAGAAGAAGAAGGTGATGTATACCGATTGGGATGAATCCGAACCAAGCGATTCGGATAGCGATGATGAGGGAACCAAGATTGCTCTTCATGACCCAAACATTTGTTTCATAGCTCATGAAGATGAGGTATAATCTGAAACCGAAAGTGAATCCATTTATATGCAATGTGAACTAGAAGCGACCTTAGAAGAATTAAATTTTGAATTTAAAAGATTAGCAAAAGAATACTCTTCATTCAAAAAATTACATGTCTCTTGTGATTCTAAATTTGAGCAACTACAATCATCTCTAGCTTTAAAAGATGAAATGATAAGAGATCTAGATTTTGAAAATAAACAACTAAGGTCTAAGGTTGAAAGATTAGAAATTAAAAACAATAAAATTAAATCTAATCATGGTTTTTCAAGTCATCATCATGTTAATAGAAAATGGTATCATCAATCTCATGCTCCTACATACAAGGAAAAGTTTTTGTGCACATATTGCATGAAATATGGTCATATTTCTACTCATTGTAGGATTAAAAATAACATTGATCATTATGAGCTAATGTGGGTGCCCAAGGGTACCAAAAATACTATCATTCAAGGACCCAAAGCTTGGGTACCTAAATGTTCTACAACTTATTTATATGTAGGGAACGTCTCGCATAAGACGTAAGGAGTTGTGGTACATTGATAGTGGTTGCTCTCATCATATGACGGGCAATAAGGAATTATTTGCAACCCTATCAAGGATTGAAGGAGGCAATGTCTCCTTTGGTGGCGGCGAGAAAGGTAAAATCATAGGAATCAGTTCTATTGGTAAGAAACCTTCTCCCATAATTGAAGATGTTTACTTTGTTAAAGGTTTAAATCATAATCTTCTTAGCATTAGTCAATTAAGTGACAAAGACTTTGACATTATTTTTAAACCGGACAAATGTGTTGTTAGTAAAAATGACAAAACTATTTTTGTTGCTTTTAGAAGGTCTAATGTTTATATTTTTGAGATGAATGAACTTTTAGATCAAGATGTAAAATGCCTTGCCGCGGTAGATGGGGACCCTTGGATTTGGCATAAGAGACTTGGACATGCTAACATGAAGCTTATATCTAAGTTATCCAAGAAGAATTTAGTGAGAGGGCTACCAAATCTATCTTATGTTAAGGATTCTACTTGTGAGGAATGTGCTAAAGGTAAACAAACTAAGACTTCCTTCAAATCCATAAATGAGGTATCCACTTCTAAACCTTTATAATTATTGCATCTTGATCTCTTTGGTCCCATGCGTGTTGCCTCTTTAGGAGGAAAACACAATGTTTTTGTTATTGTTGATGATTTCTCTCGTTTTACATGGGTGATTTTTCTTGCTAGTAAAGATGAATGCTTTGAAGAGTTTTCTCTTTTTGTAAAAAGAATTGAAAATAAAAAGGATTCAAAAGTTGTTAAAATTAGAAGTGATCATGGTGGAGAATTTTAAAACAATTTCTTTAATGATTTTTGTGCTCATTATGGTATAACTCATGTGTATTTCGCTCCTAGGACACCCCAACAAAATAATATTGTTGAACGGAAAAATATAACCATACAAGAGATAGCATGCACAATGTTAAATTCTTATGATTTGCCAAAATATTTTTGGGCGGAAGCCGTTAATACAGCTTGCCATGTTTTAAATCGTGTTTTAATTAGACCATCTCTCAAGAAAACTCCTTATGAACTTCTTTAGGAAAAAACCCCACAAATTGGATATTTTTATATTTTTGGTTGTAAATGTTTTGTCTTAAATACTAAGGACCACCATGATAAGTTTGATTCTAAAATTGATATTGGTATATTTTGGGATATGCTCCTAGAAGTAAGGCTTATAGGGTTTTCAACAAACGAACTCTCGTTGTTGAAGAGTCTATAAATGTTACTTTTGACGAATCTAATATTGGTTTTCAAGATAATTTGCGTAGGGATGATGATGCGATTGATGAACAAATGGAACTTTTGCAACTGAAGGACAAACCCTCAACAGAAGAACCAAATGATGTGAGAGCAATAATGAACAAAATCAAGAATAACTCCCTAAAGATTGGAAGTTTGCACCGGATCATCCTAAATACCAAATTATAGGGAGCCTATCCAAAGGCGTTTTGACTCGCTCAAAAGCAATGAGCGAATATGGTAATATAGCCTTTTTATCCCAAATAAAACCTAAATGTATTGATGATGCTTTAAAAGATGAGTTTTGGATTTTAGCTATGCATGAAGAGTTGAATAACTTTCAAAGAACTAATATTTGGAAACTAGTTCCTCGACCAAATAATACTTCTATTATTGGAACTAAATGGGTTTTTAGAAATAAGCTTGATGAGTTTGACATAGTAACTAGAAATAAAGCTCGTTTAGTTGCTCAAGGATACAATCAAGAGGAGGGCATAGACTATGATGAAACTTTTACACTGGTTGCAAGATTGGAATCTATTAGAATGTTTTTAGTCTTTGTAAGTTTCAAAAATTTTAATTATTTCAAATGGATGTTAAAAGTGTTTTCCTAAATGGTTTTATTGAAGAAGAGGTTTATGTTGAGCAACCCTCGGCTTTATTGATTCATCTTTTCCAAATTATGTATACCAAGTTCAAAAAGCTTTATATGGGTTAAAATAAGCTCCTAGAGCTTGGTATGCTCGCCTCTCAAGTTTTCTCATTGAAATTTTTTTCAAAAGGAACAATTGATAATACTCTTTTTGTTAGAAAACGGAAAATTGATTTCATTTTAGTTCAAATTTATGTAGATGATATTATTTTTGGTGCCACTAATGAATCTTTATGCAAGGACTTTTCTAAAGTAATACAAGATCAATTTGAGATGAGTATGATGGGAGAGCTCACTTTCTTCCTTGGCCTCTAAGTTAAGCAATCCAATGATGATATCTTCATATAACAAAGCAAATATGCTAGGGAGTTGGCGAAAAAATTTGGGATGGAAAGCTCAAAACATGCCCCAACTCCAATGAGCACCACCATCAAGTTGGATGCGGATGAAAGCGGTGAAAAGGTAGACCAAAAGCTATATCAAGGTATGATAGGTAGTCTTCTTTATCTCACCGCTAGTAGGCCGGACATCATGTTTAATGTTTGTGCATGTGCACATTTTTAAGCTTCTCCTAAAAACTCTCATTTAGTTACGGTTAAAAGGATTATTAAATACATTAATGGTACCTTAGAACTTGGTTTGTTTTATCCTAAAAATACATCTTTTGATCTTTGTGGTTATTGTGATGCCGACTTTGTCGGTTGTAGGGTGGACCGCAAAAGTATGAGTGGTACTTGTTTATTTTTGGGTAACTTACTTGTATCTTGGGCATCCAAGAAATAAAATTATGTTGCTTTGTCCACTACGGAAGTGGAATACATTACTGCCGGCTTATGTTGTGCACAACTTTTGTGGATGAAACAAAATTTGGTTGATTTTGATTTACACTTTCATGATACAAAGATTTTTTGTGATAATACAAGTGCTATAAATATTTCCATAAATTCGGTTTTGCATTCTAGAACCAAACATATAGATGTACGGCATCACTTCTTGCATGACCATGTTGAATGGAAATATGTTTCTCTTATTTATATTGGCACCAAATCTCAATTAGCGGACATCTTTACCAAACCCCTTTGTGAAGTTGATTTTTGCCGCATTAGGAATTAATTGGGCATGTGCATTCTTTGAAAATAATTTCTTTTTGCCACTTTTATTTCTTGGTTTCCTTGCTCTTATATTGTCATATCCATATTTTCTTTCTTGTTCCTTTAATGTCATATCATGCTCAAGCTCACATATGTACCAAGAGGAGTGTAAAGGTGAGAGAGCAAGGTCGTCCCAAGAGGAGTGGGATAGGTGATATTGCCTAGTGGTAGGTTGTAATTCCTAACACTTGAGAGAGACACGGGTAGGCCAACACTTGAGGTGCATTGTGTGATTTTTTTAGTATGTGTCTTTATGCTTTCTTTCCCCATTTTTGATGTTGACAAAGGGGGAGAGAAATCTCCTCATTTGTGCACATAGAAAGGGGGAGCCTTATAGATAGGGAGAGCAACTATCTATAAGCCAAATAATCTATTTTATTTGCTCTCGTATAATGGTTGTTTGTCATCATCAAAAAGGGGGAGATTGTTAGGTCCTTTATTTTGATGATGATTTACAAACACCATTATTGGTGCTAATTGTGTATTGAGCTATATTATAGATTATAATTCATTAGCACCATAGATGGAGGATTGGATGGAATATGAGCTACAACGACGATATCTAGAGGAGGTGAAGGCAAAGTGATGAAGCAATGTTTATCAAAAACACCATATGCAATAAGAAGCTTCATCAACTCAAAAGTAATATCAAGACTCAAGAAATGTATTTCTATGTGAGAGATATTTGCTACTTTTATTTTCTCTCTAGTGCTAGAATGTAGGTAAGAGGTTTATTGATTACATTTGAAGCTCATGGGATAACACACTTGCACATTTTCAAAACTCGTATTTTGACACTTTTATTAAATTGATGATTTTCACAAATACGAGGACCTTTTTGCAAAATTCCTTTTCAAACAAGTTTGTCAAAATGTTTATAGACTGTTTACAAAGTTTCATATTTTTTGGAATTTATTTACTATTTTTTTAGAGCACTGATATTCAATTTCAAAATCGATTCAGGCTGATAACATGTTATCAGTCGACTGACCAGTAGACTGATGAAGTCAGTTGACCGATGTGTTGACTGATGAAAGTGCCTGAAATTATTTCTTTGCGCTCTGTTCTGTTTCGATCGACTGACCAGTCTACTAACGAGATCGTCAGTCAACTAAAATGATCATCAGTCGACTGATGAGCTGAATATCGTATACAATGTTCAGCTCATCAGTCGACTGATGCTTCCCGTCAATCGACTGATGGGTGCTGTAACAACTATATTTGTTCTGTTTTAGAAATCTGATTTTCTCAGGATTCTGTCTGGTTCTTTGGGGTTTTGGTTACAGTTTTCTCTCATTATAAATACCTATCAACCCCATCTACCTCAGTACCAAACTTTCATTGCAAATTACTTGAGTTTAAGTTTATTGTTTTCAAAAGAGCTTCAACTTTCATTTGCTTTCACTATTTCTAAGTTCACATCCCAAGCTTCAATTGCAATCTCTCCTCTTGCCATAGGGCTTCTGTAAAGAGAGAGTTTTTCTTTGAATTGTGACTATTGTGAGCTTGATCTCGTAGAGATCTACTATGTGGTTGTGGGATCTCGGAGGAGATTGTTGTGTAGAAGAAGTTTCAGGTTCCAAACCAGGTGTGTAGTGAATTTGTCCTCGAGAGTGGGGAGCGGGGACGTAGGTCAGCGGACCGAACCTCGTGAACACATTGCGCGTCATCAATTGGATAACTATCTTTATCTCTACTCTGTTTTATTGTCATTGCATTTCATTTTGTGTGTGGTTTGTTGGAATTACGTTTAATTGTATTTTATTCATCCATAAACCCTATTCACCCCCATTCTAGGGCCTTTCATAATTGGTGTCTCGCAGGTGCGAAATAGTCTGTACTGTCTCGGGTATTTTGGCTGTAACTCCCTCGTCCGACCTCAGAATGAAGTGATCCAAGGCATGTTAGAAAGCTCACAAAGATCTTTACAATCTCCCATGAGTGAGACATCTATGGGATGAGCAAGACATGAGTGGTGCTTACTCCTTTGTGGGTGAAATGTAACCCCAGGTCGAGTCGCTTCTTTGTTTTTGTATCATCCCGTTGATTTGTATGCTTTATCAACTCACTTCATGCATTTGTTAGCTTCTCTATGACATTAGATAATTCGTCTTGATTTGGATAATAACATTCATCATCTTTTCTCTGTCTCAATCCGTGTGTAGGAATTCATGGGTAATTTTTGACGCCTACAGCCTTTTATGCGTGCATATCACGTACGTTGACGTCGGTCGTATGATGCTTTATGGGCTGTCGACCGACACTAGTTTCCTTTTATTGTTTGAGATGATTTCTTTTGCATGTTTCAACGTGAACGTGGGGTTCGAGGCGCACAATACGATAATACACGTACAACCATGGGCATACAATATAGAGTTGTAGCACACACACGGATATTTTAAAGAGGATTGTTACAAGTATTGTTTCGATCACACTTGAGATATGAGTTGTTTAAATAGTATACATATACCCATATATGCATATCATTGATGGGCTCCACTCAGTACTACTTGGAATAGTGCGTCGATATACCATTAGTACAGGCCATTGAGTCGATTTGCAAGATACCTAATCTGGTAGTCTGTTCGTACGATGATGCGATGAGGCTTGTAAGGTGTATTTCTAGGATACTTATTTTGGTAGTCCGTCCCGCATAGAGATGCGATGAGACTAATGAGCTGTGTACATGTTTAGGATGCCATTTTGGTAGTCCGTCCCGCTTGATAATGCGATGAATTATAAACTTTGTAAGGATTTGCATTGTGGTAATTATCTGACAGCCAGAGTCTTTGGCGGACATCATTTATTAACATGACTCATAGCTGAGTTCTATATGACCCGGGTACTTTACACTTGTGAGTAGACAAGATTATGTATTTATATTTATATTATCTTTCAAGGGATAGTGGGAGATATTTTTGGTCTGATATTATGGTGACTTTACTTTTCTGTATTGTTTCTTTTATTCTTAGTTGGGAATTGATAATTAGCGATTCACAATTTCAGACATATGGTATATACATGAGGATTTTCTTATTTGTATTATTTTACTTGACGTACTACGTCTCGTGTTGTGAGTTTCTAATTATTAATTCTATTTATATTATTTATTCTTAGTTTGGTAATGATATTTGGTTATCTACAATTTGAGACATATGGTATATACATGAGAGTTTTCTTATTTGGATTATTTTGCTCGACGTACTACGTCTCGTGTTGTGGGTTTCAAAATATTAATTCCACTTAGATATATGGTAAATGATCTAGGTAGACTATGCTTAATAGATAAAGCCTCCATCATATTTAGTAGTCATTCCTCTGGGGGCGGAAGGAGATGATCTTGTTGTAGCACTTTGACGCTCTTTGTTGTTTTTTTATTGTTTTCTCTTCTTGTCAGGCAGCGGGTCAGAGTTCCGGAGAGTCGCAGGTTGATGGCCTTACAACATAGTCGTCGTCGCTTATTTTTAGTAGTTAATACTCCATAGTCATTTAATTATGGTTTAGTTGATCATTAGACCTGTACTTTATTTTGTAAAGGTTGTGTGCCTTAGTACTATTTTCCTTTGACTCTATGTATTAAGTTACTTCACTTTTATTTCAGACATCAGTTGTACTTAGTTTTTTTATTCAGTTGGGACATGAATATGTTTAATTGGGTATCTCTTTCTATGTCATGACCAATGCATTTATTTCTCTCATTTTGTCTGTTTTGTACCTACACTTGTCATTGATTCTACTAGAGAGATATTACTGTGATGGTGAAACATGTTGTTGGACAGTGTGGGTGCATGACATGTTTGACATCTCTGGGTTCATCTTGGACTGCAGCCATGTGTGAAAATAGGGGCGTCGCATTATCTTCAAATTCTTTCTAACTAAACCATTTCAATTAAAACTCCGCTTCATTTCATTATAACTAATTGGGAAAATGCTGCCTAATTAATAAATTTCCCTTTCAAATTCTTTGTATACCATTTCACTTGTAAAAATGTAAATAACTAGAGCTAGATCAACATTGAAACCACTTCAATGTTCTTAACGCAAAGCAAGTGGAGGAAGTTTCAAACGTTGGATAGGAAATAGACAAACCCTTCAAATCTTTTGACGGTTCATGTTCTATCTACATTTCTTAGAATTATTGCTTTTGTGCTTTTTTACTGGTTTTCAATCCCCCAACTATCTTCTTATCTCTCCAACAACCATATAAAAATCCCGAGGTATTTTTTGGTTTTGGAATTTTTATTTTTATTTTTTAATTTTTGAATGAGGTTCGAGGATATTAGATTTAACATTGCTTTAGAATGTTAATAACACAATATATCTTTTTTTAAGTTGAATGCATATTTATTTCATTCTATTTTTATTTTATTTTTATTTTATTTGGTAGAGCTAGCAATGTGGCAAGGGAAAGGATATTTGCCTAGGCACATTCAACTACCAATAAGAAATAATGAGAAAATGGAACTAATGGAGGAGCTTTGCCTTTAAGAAACAAGGAAAGGAAAGTAGGATACTTGATATGCTCGTCATCTTTTGATGGGACTATCTTTAGTTTTGCAAACAAGCAATGAGTCTACACATCTCGTTTATATACAAGAGTAAATATCTTGATTGAGATGCTATTTACTTTTTAATCATGCCACCAAATTTGTTATCACTCATCTCCTTAATTGATTCATTTTCAATTTTCAACTTGTAGTTGGATTCAGAGTAGACTAGGCTAAGACTTTTTGGATCCATATTTGTCTTAATTTTCCTATATAGATAGAAGGATTTAGTTAGGCCTGTCAAAATGTGTCGGCCCAGGCCGAAAAATCAGGACCGGGCCGAGCACGGGCCGACCTGGGTTTTTCTTTTTTAATTGTTTTCAAATTTTTTAATTTTTTATTTTAAAGAATACAAAGCAAAAAAATAAACAAAATTTTGATAAAAACAATTATATAATTAATCACTTGTAATTATATAATTTATAAATATAAAAAATCATATAAATTAAAATGATAAAAATAACTTCTTTATTAATAATCAATTAATCAACAACAATTATAAATTTATTTTGGAATCTATCACATCACAATAGATGAATACATCCCGATGAATACATCCCAAAATAAATTAAATCACATTAGGCTTATAAGTACAGTTATACAATTTACTTATATGATATACTTTTATATATACTAGATGCAATATATAGTATATACTTATAATTATACTTATGCACTTATATATACTTATATAACTGTAATTCT
>BQKN01060112.1:0-13841 GCA_022839385.1 Asparagus kiusianus
GAGGATCGCTAAGCTCCCGAAGCAGAGAAGAAGATACACCCGTATCAGGGGGGGGGGTTATTCATTGGTGTAATTTTGGGCAAATTGGGGTAATAGTTCCAATGGGATAACTTTACCCCATTGGGATAATTTGAGTGGGATAAAGTAGGGTAAATTGGGATAAATTTTGGGGCACAATTAATTACAATGTGGCACAATTATATTCGTTCCCTGTATTTTCTCTTCCCCTTCACAACCGGAACTCCTCAACCCCCTGCTCATCTCCCCTCCACCGATGAATCTCATAGAATTTAAAAAAAATCAGGCTCAATCATCATTTGATTATCAATATCTAAAGCAGAATCAACAAGTGTCATCAGGATCAGGTTCTAGTGTTGCATCAAATAAACTATCGGAAGCATAAAGTTCTTCGTAAGGGGCATTTGAAAAGCGACTGTAAACAGCAGCCACTGAAGAGATCCATCGTCGCTCGCATCCGATAGTAATTACAATTGAAAAACATCTAAAAATTCTTCTGTTTATTAAAAACATACCTCCGCCGGATATCTAGCCTCTGCCGCCTCCGTCGTCGTCGTCTTCAAGCTCGTCGTCGTCGTCTTCGTTCAGTTCAGCCTCCGCCGCCTCCGTCGTCGTCTTCTTCAAGCTCGTCATCGTCGTCTTCAAGCTCCGTCGCGTTCAAATCTCGGCCATCCGAAGACGAGATTGACGAGGTCGGCGTCGATTCCGATAACCCTAGCTGGCTCGACCCTGATTCGGATGGCTCCGTCTTCAAGCTCCATCATCGTCTTCAAGTTCACATCGTCGTCTTCATTGAGAACGGTGGGGAACAAAGTGGGGTAATTTGTTCCAGCAAACAAAGTGGGGTAAATTTTGAGGATGGGCTGAGCTTTGGTTTTCATAGGTGGGATAATTTGGGGGGAAGTGGGGTATTTGTCCCCCAATTACACCAACAAACTAATAACACCATAAAGTTGACTCCTGTTCCAATTATATCAATGAATAACACCAAACATTGTTGTTCCAAAAATTACTTCATTATCCCCCAAATTACACCAATGAATAACCCCCCTAACTGCTACCTACCTAGTATTTCTATGAAGCCCTTAACCTAACATTTTTTACCATAAGTGTATTAAGTCGTCATGGTAGTCCTCCGCCCTAAACATGGGGAATTTTTCTTCTTTTTTTTTTTTTGGGGGGTTTCGGGCGGGGGCCGTGAGAACTCGATAGATTGGAAATAATAACTACAAGTGCTTAATATTAAATTACTATTAAATTATTAAAGACTTATTACAAATGCTAAATTAACGATCTGACTTTCAGTTTGCAGATCTAATACCAAATTTAGTAATTTGAGTGACTACTTTTCAAACTTTTTATAAGATTTGAGGGAGCATATAACAATTTCAGTGATACAAGGGATTGATTCGAAAACATTAAAAGTTTTTTTTTTCACGTTAAAAGAAATTAAACATACTAATATGGAAACGACAGTTATATATGACTATTATAGTTTAGGGCGGTATTAATTAAATGATGATTGTCTTTGCTTCCAAGGTAAAATGAAGATTGTGGATGGAGGAGTGCCACGTGGCAGGTGGATAGGGACGCGCTGGGTATTCAATTGGGTGAAGATAAGTTTCCGGCCTGTCAGAGACTCAAAGATTTTAGTGCGTATCTTGTCATGGAGACTGGGGCCATCATTTAATCATTATTAGTTGATTATTAAATGAGGGAGATAATGATAACAAGGATAATAATGCGATTAACAAAGCGTGTTAATGTTTGTTGTGGTATCGTTTACCAATTACTTCCTTGATACGTGCGTAAACGGTAAACGCATAACTGTTAAGTTTAAATTATGTGGTTAAATTGTGATACGTTACTGCAAGTATTAGTAATAAGAATGTCAACGTGCTTGCACATTGTTCTATGACCTGTTCAAGCTCAATATATCATTTTGGATCTTGAGTCACTACAAAAAAAGTGAGCATTTGGGGCAATCTATTAGGGGCAGAAATAGTGATTTGCCCCTATTAATTATGAATTAGGTGCGGATGTTAAATATGCGCCTATTACTATTATTTGGGGCGGTTTATAATACCCCTACAAGTTTGGCGGGAATTGAAAATAATAAAGGTGTCAACTTAAATAATTTTGACTAAATAGAGGCACATATATCTGCCCCTAATGTTTTCTAATCCCAAAAATAAAACCCGCGCCTCTTCTAATCTCCAAAAAAAAAAAACCCGCGCCACTTCTGATCTCCCAAAAAAAAACCGCACCTATTATCCAACTACTTCCGCCCCTATTGCTATAACAATTAGGATTAATATTTTATTTTAGGGTTAATATTTTCTAAACCCTCGTGTCGGCAATTTCTCCCCCCCCCCCCCAAACGATAAAAAATCCGAGCGACCCTACCTCCGTCTTCGGCCCTACCTCTTCCGATCGGTGAGTTTTTTTCCTTTTATTTTTGTATTCACCCTCCTCTTTCTCAATCTCACCTTCAACCTCACCCTCAATCTTCACATCAAGCCCTATCGGCTTGTTCTGCACCGCCTGAGCCCAAGCGACGAGTACAGATTTCCGATGAACCGGAAACCCCATCAGATCGCTCGCCCAAACCCTAGATTTAGACGAAGGAACCCTAGCATCCTTCTTCAAATCGTCGGCGGTGATCTCCTTCACCGATCCCGACGAGTCATCAGAGCTCGATTCCTCCTCGTTCCGATGCTTCCGCATGTTTAAGTTATAGAACGTTTAATTTTAGATTTGTAGAAGATTTAATTTTATTTTTATCTAAGAAAATTACAAAAAAATCTTAGATTAGACTATTTTTTTCAGTGTAATTGTTTTTAGGTCATCTTTCTTTTTATATTTTTTCAGTATAATTGTTTTAATGTTAGTATAATTTTTTTGCAGTATAATTTCGTTGCCACCATTGCAAGGGTACCCTCAAGGTAAATCCATTTTTTAGCGTTATTTTAGCATCATGATTATTCCATTGATAAAAATTAGATTGCTGACATACCCTCACGAAGATGAGCCTGTTGCTCCATAGCTTGCAGCCGTAGTTTCAGTTCCCTGTTCTCAGTAGTCAAGCTGGTAGTGTCCCTCTGTAGTATAAGGAGAACATAGGGATTTAGAGCAGGAAAGAAAAATCATAAGATTAACAAGGGATTATACGAACCACATCAAGAGATTCAATGATTCAAAAAGTGATCTATTAGAAACACCCTGCATGCTTGAAAGCAAATTGTTGCAAGGATGTTAATGTACATAGATGAGACAACAGACACTAGAACAAATTAAGTAAAACAGATTTTGATTTACTTTTACATTGTGATATTACAGACGCTAGATTCATAATTGTAGGCTGCCTCTGAGCATTTAGGTTCATCAACTAAAGATAGTCTGGAAAGCCCTACTGTCAATTCTCAAAGCCATTCAGTAAAGATTATTTCGATATCAACATTATTCTATTTAACAAAAGAATCAATATTAGCAAAATGTACAAAGCTTGAACTACTGATGAATTAAACATGGACCAGCAAAAATTTCAGTCAGAAATCAACACACCATCTCTATGCAAACTTAGAAAAAAATTTCAAGGAGCAGTCATTTAACACAGAATGTTTCAGGTGGCAATCCTCATTACGATGAATGCAAAAATTTGAAGTACAGGAACACATTGACTGTACTCCTACATGGACACCAAGTGTTGAACATGATAATTGCTCAAAAACTTGGACATGATGATACAGTAAAACGTACATGTATATTTGACAGATATTCATAATTGTATTGGTTTACTATATATATGTGGGGAACCTTATTAAGTAAACAACCATTGAAGCTATTAGGCTTGGTCGACAACTCGACACGGGGACATCATATTTTATCTCACAATATATGTAAAGAGTGAATAATGAACAAGCTTGTTAAGACTGAGTGCACCAGACACAACAAAATGATTAGGATATGTAACCTATGTACTTATCATCATGTTTAACAACAATTGTGCGGCCAGAAGTAGTGATGTTTTTCAGAATTTCAATTTATGAAGTTAGTTTATTCGACATCCCACATAGAGACCTACACGAATTATACAAACATCTCACATTCCTTCTAGACTACTTAGTACGTAAACTTAAAGATCTATAGCTTGTGTTAAAAAAGAAGGGGAGAATAGGGGCTTTAAATGGCTAGCGTATACATGGTTCAAAAAATTAACACCACCAGATTCAGCATAAAATGCCAAATGAAGATCGGAATGACAATGACCATGAATCTAGGAAATCCTTCTTTTTATAATAGCCGTGAAATGTAGATCGGAATAATTCCATTGACTTTTATTGAGTTTATTTATTTTTTATTGTATTACTTTTGTGTCGTTAATTAATTATTTTAATGAGGAAATTTGTTCTTGGTGTATTGTTTTGTTCTTGGTGTATAGATTTGATCAGACATTGGAGTAAGTTTATAATCTCATGTTCTACTAGTTTACAGGACTCTTTTATAAGTTGTAATCACTGACGTTATTACATTAATGTCACCTCTGATTCCTCGTCTTCTTTGTGTTATGAATTTCAGTTTATTGAATAACCATGAGAAGTTAAAGGTACTTGATGATTGTCGTTATAATCCAAAATAATAGTTGTAGGAGAATGTTTAATTATCTGAACATGTTCAAAGAGTTTACAAACCAAAATAGAATTAATATTTTTTAGATACCATACATCTAATTATACAATACAAACTGATGTCAAACTTGATGCATCAGAAAGACTGTTTTCACTTCTGTTGTATTCTCCATTTCACATATGAGTTTGATGTTTGTCTCTATCTCTTTCCATTTTTTTACTTAGTTCTAACCATACATCTAATTATACAGTTTTATGCCTCTGGCTATGCTGAAGAAACAAATACTGAAAAAGTTAGCAGTAATAAATTTCCAGTATGGATGTTACATGCTGTATCCGTAAAGGACTGAAGGATAAATTTTTGTAGGATGGTGTCTAGATGCATGCATAAAATTTTGGTCAAAGATTGATATTCATTGGCTTAAGAATTATAACTATTGATCTACCTTTAGGAGACATTATTTTGATACCTTGCAGTTTTGCATGTACTTATTGATTTTTTTAATCATGTGACACAGTATGTTTTATTTCGATAACAATGACATTATTCAATGTTGCTAAGAAAACAAGCAGTTGTTTGATGGAATATGCTATCCTTGCTTCACTTAGATTCCTTATATTAGTTACAGCATGGGTATTTTTTCTGTTATGTTTTACTCAAAGAAACTCATTGCTGCTTCTGCTTCAACAATCTGGATTTTCCATTGAGGGATTTCTTCATTCCGTTTAACTATGTTATTCTTCATACTAGTATATGACAGTGTCATCCTGCTGTGTGACTTGGTTCTTAAGTGGTTAGCTCTTATACCTATCCTGGTGTACTCATTCCTTGTCAAAATCTCCCTGGTTTACAACATCACCTATTTTGTACCATGCATTTTGTTACACATTCTGAATCATACATAATTTGTAATACAATTTTTTATTTTATGAACTTGCTTTTGTGAATTCTTGTCACATGCTCATGTAAAGTTACTAAAGTAACTAGAAGTCAGAAGAATTCCTACTACTTGTTCATCTCTTTAATTTATAACCAGATGCAGAACAATTGGAATTCGTATCCTTCCTTAAGCTTCTTTGTTTTACGACATTTGATAAGCCATTAGACATGTGGACATCTCTTGTGATGTCCGAAACACAGGATGCTCCACCAGAAGTATCTAAGTCCTGTTTGTGCTGTACATTATTATGATCAACACTGTCACCCATTTTCAACATCAATGATTCCTTTTTACTGACAGGAATCCACTTAGGTAAACTTGCTCTAGAAGTGATTGGGGTTTCCAGCCCCTGATTCTTTACCACCACCACGATTGACATACTCTTGTTCAGAAGGAAGATCCAGTTTAGTCTTTGAGCACTCCAAAGAACTGTATGAGGCGATTAATTTTTTCAGTTTACAATTAGATATATTTATTACACGTTTCTTTCATCCATTAATGCATTATTTAGCTTTCAATGCTATAGATGAGTGGTTTTTTTATTATTCATTAGCTTTATTACTCATGTCTTCAGATTGATCTTATAAAATCCATAAAATAAAATACATTTAGAATATACATGGAGATGTTCAATGGTGTTGATAGCTTGTTATTTATCCATATTCTTTAACTTTCAAGGTTGATAAGGGTGCTATAGTACTCATTAGCTTCGTGATCTGGAGGAACTACGGATGTCAGCTTTTACTTGTACATCATGACAATGTTTTTCAAAAGGTAGATCTCGTTGGGATTTTCAATTGATATAGGGTTATTTGCACATGAACGTACACTACGAATTCAAGTCCAATTATGTACACTTATACCCAATTTCATGTATACAAGGTGTTGGAAAGAACAAGAATCGTTTCGGATGCCTTGAACGAGAAATTTGCTAAATTGTCGACATATCGACCAAAATCTGGGTTTTAATATTTATTTATCTATTTTATATGGTTATTAACTTTAGTGTATGCAGGTCAAACACAAAAGAAAAGAGGGCGTGGTTATGACAAGCCAAAGTGGGGAAAATCTGGCAAGGAGTCTATTTCATTCACAGAGGATGGATTGTGCGTTGACCCCAAGGATGCCCAGCTATCTAGGTACTTAGGTAGCCTGGCAAAAAATTCAAGGTTTCTTCCCCTCAAGCCTATAGATTGGCGGTTGCATGATGATACTACCATGGATCATGTGTGGAAAACAATATATGTATGATGTTCTTGAACACTTTTAGTTTTAATATGTATTGAAACATATATTATAACACTTGTAAATGGTATAACACTTGTATGAGTGCAGGATACCATAGATTGGCGGCCTGAAGATGTTCCCAATATTCCTAAAATCCGACTTGTAATGTTGCAAAGATTGTCTGATAGGTGCAGAAACTATAAGGCAAGTTTAAAAGCTAAGTATTACACTCCCTATGTTGGTTTGCCAGAACGATTCTTGTGTGGAGATGATCGTGTAGATCGCGACCAATGGCGGGCAATGGTTAACTATTGGGACACTGATCCAAAAAATAAAGTAAGTACTACCATCCATAATATAAACTTATGATTTCAAATTAGGCATAATTTCTTATTATTTTGTGCGCCTCAGGTTAGATGTAAGAAGAATATTGAAAGCCGCAAGAGGCAAAAAATGAATCACACTGGTGGCACAAAGAGCTTCGCACGACACATGGCCGATTATGTAAGTTAACACGAGACCTCCTTTTTTCCTTTAGACTGTGATGTCGTTTCATAGAATTTGTCATGTTTTATTTTGTGTTTGGGGAGCATTGAGACATCAGGTACTCAATACAATAATACCCAGTGAAACAACTTCTGAAGTAAATAGCAAATTGAACTTCAGAATTTGTCAAAATTTTAACTGGTTTGCCTTACACCTTACACCTTACACACACATTTACACAAAACCCCTCTATTAAGATGAACAGACTATTATCATTATTGCTGGTGACTGGTCAACATTTTATCTTGACCAGCTATGCAAAGACTATGCAAGACTGAAAATATATCAAGAATCAGCTTTTGCTTAAAAGAAATGTGAAGCTAAAGGAAAGACTTAGATTACGTTATTTTTAGCTACTCACTTGTCTCCTTTGAGTGTTGCTGCACCAATCAAATGGACAAGGAAGAGGAGAATTGAATAGTCCTATGCCTCATGCATGAGACTCTCAGGTTCCAGGAAAGCTGTTGAGAGTTATTTAAATAGAATCATCTTACATTATTAGCATAAATTATTGGCACATGATAGGCTCAGCGGTCAAAGAAGTTGCCTTCTCATAGATTACAGAATTTAGGGGTTTATCGTTCATCAAGGAGAGAAGGCTTTTTCCGCAAGGCTCAACTTACTTCAGCTTGTGTTTGGGTGTAAATCAAGTTTTCTGCACACATGATCTTATTTAAACGAATGAAGTTTTCTGGATACATGATCTTATTTAAATAGAATCATCTTACATTTTTGTTTTCTTGAAGATATATCACCTTGTCAGGTTTCCTTTTATTCACCTTAGTCATGTGATTTGATACCTAGTTGTTAAATATCTCTTTTACATATGTGGGCTGGTCATTAACTTTGATTGTTTTATGCACTTTACAGTGTTAAGGAACACTGTAAGAAGTAACTCATGGCCAGAATAAAACCTCAAGCACTGCTAGTTCAGAGCAAAAAGAAGAAGGCTCCATCACGATGGACCATAATCTAATAGAACACAATTGCTTGCTTCTGACATTTAATATATAATTTGGTATTACAACACCATGGACCATAATCTAATAGAACACAATTATATTGGTCCCTACTTCATCCCATCCTACACTGCCATGTACAGAAACTAAGAACAGAAATCTAATACATTGCTACTGGTGTCTAATACATTGATTTTGTACTCCATGAGGTCCATAACAGAGAGGCTTAATGCCGCGAGTGTATTATTGGCTGGCAAGTACTAGCTCGGGTACAACTGTACTGACCCGGAGCATTGAAGACACACGCTTGGATTGCTAGCGGTTGAGGGGTGATGAATATTTTGGTTTGATTGCTAAATCAGGACTGTTTATTGAGTACTTTGGTCTCTAAAAATTGAGAGAACCTGCTTCTATTCAAATATCAGAGTTGTGATGTATTAGGACTTTCTCTTAAAGTTACATTAATGCCTATGCTTCTATTCAAATATCAGAGTTGTGATGTATTAGGACTTTCTCTTAAAGTTACATTAATGCCTATGCTCTCAATCGTCTTAGTTGTCCTGGATTTGTTTGAATTGACCTTTATTCTATGTAGACCATTTGATGTCCATAACATTACATTTACTGTTGAAGTCTGCTTCTTTGAGATGTTGCTTCTTTAATTAAATAAAATTTATGATTGTTTTTCTGCGTTTTACAAATAGGAGAAAAAACATGGTCGCAAACCCGATCCTATTGAGATGTTTTATATAGTGCACAAACGGCGAGATGAAAATAAAAGTTGGATAGATGATGCATCGGAGGAATTGGCGGTGAGTTTGAAATTTAATAACTTGTATTTAGACAAGTAATACATGTAAAAAATTGTTTTACTTCATATTGTGTCCATTTTGGCTGTTGAAGTGAATTCTTTTTTCAGGTTAAGATCTCACAGGAATTAACGAGTTTGGTTGAAACCCATGGCGAGGAAACATCAGAACTAAGGCAACAAGCTTATGTAGCAGCAAGGGGTTTAGAGACTCGTGGTAGAGTTCGTGGTTATGGAAGAGGGGTGACGCCAGACATGATTCCTTGGGTGGCACAAACTCAGCCAACATCTTCATCACTTCGATCACGTACTGGGCGAGCATATGCTAATTTGCAATCTCAATATTCAGAACTTGAGGAAAAGTATGAGCGACAACAAAAGGAGTTGGATGAGTTGAAACTGATGATCACTTCAAGGAACGCACATCCGCATCAACAATCTTCCTCCCAACAACAGTCTAACTCCCAGCAGTGGTCTTCATCCCAACAACAGTCACCTTCCGAACAAATTCCGACATCTTGCCCATATCCACCATATCAGCATCGTCGTCCGCGATCTCCTTCCCAACAACACTCACCTTCCCAGCACACTCCGACATCGTACCCATGTCCTCCATATCAGCATCTTCCACCGTATCCGTATACATCATCTTCGCAGTTCTACTATCCCCATCCATACCAGCCACCTTTGTACCACCCAGTGCCACACCCACCTGGAGAGTTTACAGCAATGCTTAATGATTCAGATTTTATGCAACAGATGATGCCACCAAATGATAGGAATGGCAGGGATAAAAGTTAGATATTTTTACATTCATGTTGAAGGTCAATTTTGTTAGTTATTTAATTTATTGTTAAGTACTATTTGTTACACGTTTTTAAGCAATTTTGGTACATTATTATGTAATCAAATTGGATTGACTTTTATTAATCAAAATTATTCATGTTTCAATTATTTTATGTTTGTTTTTCAATTTAATTATATGAATTAAAAATTAATTATTTTTTCGGATTTATTAAAAAAATAAAATATTAATATCAAATTTAAGATATTAGAGGCAATTATATTTGTACCTTAAATTAATACATTTATTTTAATTCCAACTATTTGGGGCAGTTACATCTGTCTCTAATAAGTTATTAGAGGCGATTATATTTGTATCTTAAGTAAATACATTTATTATAATTCAAACTATTTGGGGCATTTATATCTGCATCTAATAAGTTATTAGAGGCAATTATATTTGCCTCTAATACTTTTTTAACTAAACCCGCTGACGTGGCGCATTGAGTATTTGGGGCGCAAGTTTGTGCAATATTGCCCCTAATAACTATTAGCAACATCACTTTTAGGTGCGGATACGAGTTATGCCACTCATGTAATTAGAGGCATATAATTCCATTTATTTGCCTCTAATTGAATTAAAAGTGACGAAAATAATTGCCCCTAACTCTTCTTTTTTTTGTAGTGAGTGTCGTTCTCTTTGGTGTCGATGACATGTATATTTTGATTCTATGGTTATTGGTAAGCTATTATATAACATTGTGATGATCAATGTAGAGTTGAGCCATGTGTCCTTAGGTAGTTGTTGATGACTTCAGCAAAATGTTATTGTTTGGAGGGAAAATTGAAGAAGAAAATTGAGATTTAAATTTGTATTATTCTCTCTGACAGACTCAGAAAAAAATTAATTACAATTCTCTCTTTGTAATCTCTCTCTAACAAACTTAGAAAAAGAAATTATAATTCCCTCAATCGGTTTCCCGAATTACAAAAGAGAGAATGGTCAACGGAGATCATTCACTTTGTTTAACTTGGGTTCTTTTTGGTGTCGATGAGATGCCTCCCTCGAAACTCGCATCGAGTTTGCTTCTCGTTGACGATCCGACGTTTCACCTCGCTGGATTGAAGTTGATAAAACTTGTGTGGCAAGTTTAAAAATAACTCTTAACGAGTTTAAGAACTATGTTCTAGTTTACACTCTGTAGAAGAGTTGATTTGAACCGAAATTCGGTTAATAGGCCAAGTGCTAAGACTCCAAGGAGTTCTGTTGTCGAAGAATGCTTCCAGATCGGATGATTGAAGAAGCCCTTTGTTGATCTCTAGATCCGAAAATGCTCAAAAGATCTAAAGATCCGAACTAAGCTGATCTTTCAGCTATTTATAGGCGATTAGGGAGTGTAACCGCCCCTAAAATCGTTCCTTTGTGGAGCTTATGAGATATAATCGCCCCTTAAATCACTCATGAGTGGAGTTGTGATCCCCTCAAATTATGGAAAATAGTTTTAAAACCGTTCAGCTCGTGTTTGAACTAGTCGAACGCAAGAATTACATTCTGGTATGAATTCTGCGTTCAAACGCAGCATTTGGAAGCTCTGACGTAACGTCTGGAAGCTGCGTTTGCAACGGTTTGGAAGCCGCGTTTGGCAACGTTTGAAAGCTGTGTTGGCAGCTTGGAAGCTGCGTTTGGTAACGCTTGGAAGCTACGTTTGGTAGCGCTTGGAAGCTGCGTTGGCAGCTGAATCTAAGCTGCATCTGCAGCGTTCGGAGGCTGCGTTCGTGGCCGAAACATGAGCTGCATTGACAGCTGGATCTGAGCTGCGTTTGGAGCATTTGGAGCTGAATGTGAGCTGTGTTTGCGACCAGGTTTGAGTTGCATTTGCATTGCTTTGACTCTGGAACGAAGCCACTTGCGTTTTGATTTGAATAGACCGTCAATTTGTAGTCTCTTTTGCTAGAGCGTTGCAAAGATCGTCATCTTGTAACCTTCATCTTGGCTCCTTAAAAATATGAGTCGTCAGATTGTAACTCTCGATGTTGATTGTGAAGGCTGTTGAATTAGAGCTTTCATCGGTTGTTGTGAAGGTTGTCAGATTATAACCTTCATCGATCTACGTAAAAGTTTTTAAATTGTAGCATTCTGAAAGTCGTTAAATTATAACTTTCATCATTGGTGTTTGATGGAGATCATCTTTCTGTAGTAATTTTTAGACAGCCTACAGTTGCGCATTTGTTTATTAACAGGTTTATAAATATCATCATCATATGTGCTATGAAAGAACCCTCTGCTCTACGATCATATTGTTGAATGTCAACCGAGTGTTGTTACGGAGTTCTCTCTCTCTCTCTCTCTCTCTATTTACCTAGTTGAGATTAAGCCACATCTACTCCTCTATCCTTAAAGGACTCTCACACTCTCTCTCTCTCTCTCTCTCTCTCTCTCTCTCTCTCTCTCTCTCTCTCTCTCTCTCTCTCTCTCTCTCTCTCTCTCTCTCTCTCTCTCTCTCTATTTACCTAATTGAGATTAAGCCACATCTACTCCTCTATACTTAAAGGACTCTCTCTCTCTCTCTCTCTCTCTCTCTATTTACCTAGTTGAGATTAAGCCACATCTACTCCTCTATACTTAAAGGAGAATCCAAACGATTAGTATTCATGCTATAGAAAATATCGCAATAAATACTGTAGCATAAATAGTAAATCAAATCTAGCCCTCTACGCTCAAAATTAGTGTTCATGGTACAGTAATTTACTGTGGCATAAATCAAATATGCTCATCCATACTTGTAGTTATACTATTCATGCTACAATATTTTAATGTATCATAAACAGTAAAACAAATCAAATGTATTGAAACTTGGATCATTCTTTAAGTATAGATGAGTAGATAAGATTTCCAAATCAAATGTATTAAAAATTGGATCCTTCTTTAAGTATAGAGGAGTAGATATGATTTCTAATTTAAAGCATATAATAATTAAATCAAATGTATTAAAACTTAGAGGGAGGCAAGTTCAAAATGCAGTGCTTAAAAAAAAGGGAAAAAATGCTTCCAGCCCCCAAAAGCTAAGGAAACGTGCTTCCCACCCCCAAGGCTTTGTCAACGGGTGTTTTACCCCTAAAAATAAAGATTATATTCTCTGAACCCCCAAAACACAAAACCCAAGATATTAAAATATGTGAAGACCATAATACCCTTCTCTCTCTCTTTCTTTTTTTATTAAAATATGATGAGCATTATTTTATTATTTTTGTTTTCTCTCTCTCTTTATCATGAAGTAGTGAGATGATAGTTGAAAGGGAAAAATGCTTCCAGCCCCCAAAAGCCAAATAAACGAGCTTCCCACCCCCAAGACTTGGTCAATGTGCGTTTTACCCCTAAAAATAAAGAATTTGCTCTCTGAGCCCCCAAAACACAAAACCCAATACATTAAAACACGTGAAGACCATAATACCCTTCCCTCTCTCTTTCTTTTTTTATTAAAATATGATGATGGTTATTTTATTATTTTTGTTGTTCTCTCTCTCTCTTTATCATGATGTAACAAGAGGATATTGAAATGATTGAAGAGGATTATTTTATTATTTTCGTTTTTTATTATTTTGGTTGTTTGTATTGGAAGGTTGTTAAGGATAATGGTTGGTTGTCAAGGTTATGCATTGATTGTTAAGGTTACGGGTTGGTTGTTAAGGTTATGAATCCTCTCTCTCTCTCTCTTTCTTTTTTTATTAAAATATGATGAGGATTATTTTATTATTTTTATTTTTTCTCTCTCTTTATCATGATGTACCAAGAGGATAGTTGAAACGATTGATGATGATTATTTTATTATTTTCATTTTTTATTCTTTTTGTATTTTTAGAATATTCGTTGTTAAGGATAATGATTGGTTGTAAAGGTTATGCATTGATTGTTAAGGTTACGGGTTGGTTG